>JAXQQM020082208.1:0-26384 GCA_034641835.2 Pinus albicaulis | reverse complement strand
TCTTAGACTAACAAAGTTCTGGGTTGTTTAGAGTTAGGTCACGCATTGCATATTGGCTACTTGTTTATCCTGGCCTTTAGCCGGCTTCATTTGGACTCGATGTTTAAGCCAACTTTTGACCTTGACTTTCTGTACAAGTTAACCATTGCATGCACTTGGCTATCACGACTTGACACCTTTGTACCCATGGATGGAACGTTCCTCTGAGTATCACTGACCAGTTTTCGCCACCTTGCATTGAGCATAGGATTGTTCCAATCCCCAGAACTAGTGCATCTGCTTTCTTGATACTCGTTCTATCCATTGTACCATAGCATTCTTTTATTCTTTTTCAGGCTTATTATATGAAAAAGACAAAAAAATCAAATATAACAAAAAGAGCGGGAACGGGATGTAACTTCGTAATTTGATGGCAGTAGAGTGTCAGTTTGTCGCCCTTGAACAAAGCACATACACTTATATATTTCCTTCATTTGGGATGGTTTTAGTTTTGACCTAGGTTCAGCCTTTACCTTGTTTCACTTGTCAGTCCTCCCCCGGTTGGTTATCTCTTCCAATCATATGGAGAGTTTGTTCTGCCTCCTGCATAACAGACTTATACAGTGTCACTTTTTACTTCCATGGTCATCACGAGTCGTGTTTTTGTTCAAGGGAAGTATAACCAGAGTCGGCCATTCTGCGGTGTCTCTTGACTCATTATTCAGTTGGCCTTCCCGGTCTTGTCAGTATCTTGTTCTATCACATTAGATGTTTTGGTCTTCTACTCGTGCTGGTTTAAGAAGGTCCCCATTGACTTCTTGCTGGCGGGTTTGTCTCTTATCGACTACGACACATTGCTCTGAGAGCAAACCTAGAGCCGCACCCTGGCCCTATTTCCATCATTGATAGGTGACCTTGTGCTCAGCATTTGATCATCATTATGGTTCTTTGACTGAGTGGTTTCCCCTGTGTTCGACGTCAGCATACATTATCACACTTGGGATTCGTGCAGTACCTTGATTTCCATTTGACCCTATCGGTGGATTTCTCGCCTCTGTGTCAGCTTTCATTATTGGTTGGTTCATAGGGTTTCTTCCGTGCGCTAGCTTCATCTTGTGCATGTCAGAAACGTACTTCAGTTTTGGTTCCATCACTCTACTTCGTCTGATTCCTTCCAAATCTTGGCCTGCGGGTTACACTCGCGCTGGACTGATGTGGGATGCCTTAATGCCTTCCTTCCAACAGATCTTTTCCCATCGACTCCGACTCATTGCTCTGGGAATAAGGTCTAGAGTCTTTTTGTCAGTACCTTAGGGTTTGCAGTCATCAGTGGCAGACTCTTCGCTATCGACAGTGGGGATTCATCATTGCCTCCTGATTGGTAGATTCTTTCAAGTGTTCAACTTCAACTCATTTATTCGCACTTGTTAGATTGTACTGGGGCACCTTGACACTCATTTTCATTATTGGTGGGTTGTCTCGTGTTGGTTAACGGTATACATTATTGACCGGTAATCCAACGATTTCTCACATGGTCGACTTCAGCTCATTTATTCCCATTGTGTAGAATTGTGCCATTGAGATCGGTGAAGACCTCGGGTTGCATCAGCATCTTTCGGTTCACTTTTTGACAGTCCATTCAGTTTTTGCCAGTGATGCCATCCACCCTTATATGTTGCAGTTTAGTACAGCAGCATCTTATATGTTGGCTCCCGAGTTGCGTGATTGTACCATGTGTTCCACCCCTTATGATTTGGTACTTGTAGATTCAGTTACTTTTGTGATCAGACATCTATTTTCAGCACTATGCATCAGTTTGATATATGTGATACTTGGACATTGATTCCGACTTGTACTTCCAGGCCATGCTCAGATGATTCATTGTGTACTTTCAGTTCAGCTATACTTGTATACATTTTGGATCTATTATGTATTTTCTATATGGATGTATTTTTGACTGAGCATGGGTATGCCGCCTCAGACATGAGCTGACTCCCTGTTTTCTTTCATTGGTTTTTGGCAGGCTGAAATCTGGTGAAGTCCTCTTTTGTCCTTGCGAAGTTCTTTCTATGTGCATAATACATTTCGGCCATCATGTACCCCTTCTGACCTCATATATTAGGGGCATCTGTTATAGCATCATTTTTCACCCTTATGTGACTCATGATTGTCTTTTTGGCCTTGGGCACCGATTCCCACAGACTTGGATAAAAGTTCATAAAAAATAGTGTTTCAAATCCCATACGCGGGTATGCCCAGAATTTTCTGCGTGTATACGTGATTCCATATATACTTTTCCACGTATGCCATTAAAATCATTATAAATATATATATAATTCCCTATTTTCGAGGCTGGGTTGATGGTTATTCCAGTAATTCAACCACCCCAGCCCATGGCCAACTGTTTCCAACTGATTGAAACTACTTTCAGGGAGTATAAAAGCCCCTCATGTGCATGGCCTAAGGGAGAGAGAAAATTATAGACATTATACTCTGTTGGAATCCCAATTCAAGTTTGATTTCCCATGCCTCCTGCACTTCCCAGATTTTTACAGGAAACCCTTGTTTCCTGGAGATGTTCATCATTTTATATGTCATCTCATGTGCAAAAGTCTTGAAAGTATCTTAGCGAGGCAAGGGCAGGACGGATCCAAACGACGGTCTGTTCGAAGATCGTGGAAGGATTCAGGTGATCTCTCCACCTTACTATCATTGTACATGTTGTTCGTAATGAAGAAGAACCATCTTTCTCCTGAATTCATGTGTTAATATCTGCTTGCATATGTGAAAAGATTATTAATTAAGCATTTATTATTGTTTATATGATGTTTCACATGGATTACATTGACATTTAGGATAAATATATGATGTACAACTAGATTTCCGTGCACGTTTCTTCTTGGTTTTCAGGTTAAGGAGGAAGAAGGGTTGATGGGGGTTTGGACCCCGCGGGATCTACATCAAACGTAGGATCACGGGTGAGTTCTGCAATCTATTATATCTAGTTTTTAGCATACAAGTATGGTTGTGTGAGTCCTTCTTGAATAGCATGCCCTGATCTGTGGGGGTTTTGACCCAACGACCTCTAGGGAGTTATTTCCCAAAACACAAATCAGCATCGTTTTGAGAGATGGAGGCATATTCAAAATATGGAGGACTTGACAAGATTTCCAAAAAGCCATCTTGGGCTTGATTTGGACACCTATAGGTCAGTCAAAATTTTCCTTGAACATGGAGGGCGCATAGCCTTAAGGCGCTGCACATATGACAGGAAAATGGCACATATGACAGTTTGCTGATCTTTTTGGTTTTTCAATGTAAATTTTAATTTTATGTCAGAAAATCATCTTTCTATTAATTTAATTCATCATGGTAAATTTAATTATGTCAAGGATAAGTTACCTAGGGGTAGATTCATTAGGTAAATTTATCATTTAGTCAAGATGAATCAGTTTGAGCGTAATGAGGAGTGAGTCACTTGGACCATACTACACTTCAGTTTTCAATTCAGAAATTAGTGAATCTCTTCCTCACCTCATGGATTCGACCGATGAGGATGAGTGAAGCTTGTTTGATGTCTATTTATCCCCTTTATTCACACTAGGCAAGGGTTGGAATCAATTTGGATGATAGCTTGTTGATCAAGGAACTATTGTACTCATTTTGGCCAGTTAATAAAGAAGAGTTGCATCTATTTTTTGGGATACTTGTGGTATGATGTTTATCATTGTTTTTTATTCAATTTCATATGTTAGAAATTATTTTATTCATTTTCACTTCCTCACTATGGTATGATCTCTTTCAAGTTAGATAGGCAGAACACGTGCTTTCTCATGCTCTGTTTTGGGGAATTGATCATAGTTTGTCCATTTTCATATGTTTAGGAAGAATAAATATCCCATGCTCTTCCTAGATTCTCCTCAGTCTCAAAGCCATCTCATCACTCATACTTAAAGTGATAAGCTTTATGCATACCTTTCTTCACTGAATCCCTGCAACCCTATCTCATTTTCCCTGACCTAGCTCCCTTGACCTAATTTCTTCATCCAGTTGAAACCCAACCCAATCAAATCAAAACAACCCCTGCACTCTATACCTAGCCTAAAAACCCTAATTCATCCAACCCCCTTGGTTATGATTTTTGTGGAGAGAGCCCTCTCCGACTTGGTAGGGCTAGATACCAAGTCAAAATATTGGTCTGTGGTTATCTCTGTTGGGATTCCTTCTTCAACCTTGGGAATATAGTGGAGTGCTAACATTCTGGCATCATTGTCGAGGATCGAAAGATCAAATATTCCCTGGGAAAGAAAGAAAAATATCATATCTGATTTTTGATGGTGAACAACAATCAGGGATAAGAAGGTTGTGCATCATTCACCTAGCGACTCTAGTGTCAAAGAATCCCAAGGTTAAGAATTCTTATGGTGACTCCACTCTTCAATAACCGGTAGCCTGAATAACTTCTTGGTGAACTCACTGTTGTCAAAGTGGATTTGATCACTTGAAGGTATGCTCCTATGAATCGATCTCATATTCCTAGTTTTCCGAACCATATTCCTCCTATAGATTGGAAATCAGGGCTGTCAAAGTTTAAGGTTTAGGACCGTGAAGATGATATTTTTCATTTGGTCAAATTTCATTTGCGTATTCACAGAATAAAGATTGAGTTTCCTGAATATTGTCTGATGAAGATGTTTATGGCTACCTTAGAGGAAAAAGCGAGATCATGGTCTGAGAGTCTACCATCTGCTAGTTTATATTCTCTAAAGGACTTTCATTCAGTTTTCTTTCAACATCATCAAAGCTCTAATGCTTCCCTATCGATGATTGATAGTTGTTGTGATATCTCTCATAATTTCATTAAGTTTCTTGAAAATTTGCATGGGGAAGAAGAGTGTCTAGATGATGAGATCATAGAATCCCTTCATGATTTTTCTTCCCAACAAGAATCAATAGTTTCTTCCTTGAATGAAGATATCCTTGAGCCTTCGCATGAGAAACCTTTTCATCACCAAAAAGAATCAGTACCTCCCTCCTTGGATGAAACAGACTCAGACCAAAAAAGAGAAATTCCTATTCCTGATCTTGAAAATGAAAATCATCAAGCCAATGTTAATTTTTATAAAACTTAATTGTCTCCTCTGTCTGAAGATGAGATAGATCAGCTCATAAACAATCATATTACAGCCCAAGCTAATGCAGGTTTTTAGAGTTCACGCAGTCAAGAATGTGTGAGTGAAGCATCTTCCATTATTAAATCTAGGTTTGAATGATGATAGTCATGATACTGATGAAGCCATACAGGAAGTTGTTGTGAGTAAAACAATTTGTGATGATGATTTTCTGTAAGGAGATAAACTAACAGATATTGTTTTCTTTTATGAAGAAGATAGGGTTGTCATGTTTAACAATCTTGAAGAATGTTTTATGTTCAAAGATGATTTAGAATATGAATTTAAGGAGTATGAGCCTAAGAGAGACAGTGTGCAAGTGATAGAGTCAGAGTTTCCCATGCTTCAGGAATTTGTAGCCAACACTCATATAGAAGAAATTCATACTTATTCATGCTCTCCTATGGATCAAAAACCAAGTGTTCTTTCAGATCAAAATGAAGAGTGTGCTTGTGTTTTTCCCGAATCTCAAGACAAGGTAACATTTCATATTTTTGAAGATCCTTTTACTGATTTTCTACAGTTAGTAGCGAAGATGTATTTTCGTGTTTTCATGGACCAGAAGCACATGTTCAGTAGCCATTTGGAGTGGCCTGGTTTTTTTTTTTTTCTGCCTACTCGAGGAAAATGAGAGCATAATTTCAGTAAGTATCCATCTGTTGGATTGGTTACAGTGGAAGGATCACTTCACATGATTGTACATATTTCTTCAGTAGGCACGTGGTTATCATCAGGATTTAAAGCCCTCAAGTCTCGTTGATATGTTTCCATCAATAAGCTTAGTAATTTTTTTATTTTTAGTCAGTATTGAGTCAAAGTTTCAGACATTTGAGTTTGCATTGAGTTATTCTATTTTTCAAAGTTTTTAATTTTCAGTTAGTTTCAAATTCAGTTTGTGTTATTGAGTTGTCAGTATTTAGTCATTCATTTCAGTTTGAGTTTTTTTTTACCGTATGGGCCCAATGGTTAGGCACTTGGTCTACGGTGTTCTTGACACCTCCAAGGAGCTGACATCCCCAATAAGGCCAATGATAGTGTCAAAATATGCATTCTTCCATCAGTGATCAAAATTAATCTTTTTATATTCATTTTAGGGATCCCACTCAGAAATTATTTATCATTCCATCAGGTCATGAAAAAAATTGATTCACTGATGGTAGCCCTAGTCATAAAACCTCACTCTCCCTCAAAATTTCACATTTTTTAGCCTACCTTCATGTCTTGCTGAGCATAAAAACACTTTGGGAATCTCATTTTAGTATGTCTTATGTTAGAAAAATTCAACCATGGAGTCAAGTCATTCAAGGTCCCATTAGGTCATTATTTTTCATTGTTCAAGGTCCAAAATGCACCATTTCATCTCAATAAGGTCAGCAAAAGCTGTGAGAGTGACTCAATAAAAATTTCATTATCATCAGTAAAGGATTATCAGCATGTAAACAGAGTTTTAATTTATTTTATTTTTTATGTAATTTTATGCTTTCTATATGTAATAATTTACTCTCAAAAAGCTTCTAACTCCATCTTCATATGAAAAACTAAAAATTTTATGAAACCATCTCCAAAAATAGAAGAAAAGAGAGATCAACGCCTTAGAAATCAGCCACTTCGAGGGGGAAACCTCCAATACATTACATAAATGAACAATTCTTGGATGATACAAATGAAAAAACCTCATTTCTATATATAGGAGTTCAAGGGGCCACAATGTAATCCTAGCTGACCTAACAATAATAATTGAAGGGCACAATAATAACAATATGGGGGTTACAGGGGTACAACAACAACAATAAGGGACTATACTAGTAATATAGGGACCTAACATGCTCCTCTCCTTCAAAAAAAAAATTTCCTCAACGTTTGAGTAGCTCGAGGTGCTTTTGTATGAAATTCTCATCCTCCCATGTAGAATCTTCAGTGGGTAAGTTCTTCCATTCGATGAGATACTCTAAAATTGATCGATTTCATAGTTGTCGAGTTCTTGTTTCCGTGATTGTTTCAGGTTCCAATATGGTTTTTACTTCCTCATAAAGTTCTTGAAATATTGTTATAACTGGAAGTTTGTCCCCTATAACCCTTTTTAAGCATGAAACATGGAAAACTGGATGCACTCACGAAGAAGCAGAAACCTCCATTTGTATGCCACAGTACCAATATTTTGCAAAACCTTGTAAGGACCATAGTACTTTGGCAATAATTTATTATCCTTCTTATCTTTCTTGAGGGACATTTGTTTGTATGGTTGTAGCCATAAAAATACCCAGTCTCCCACATCAAAACTTCTCTCACTGTGATGTTGATCTGCCTATTGTTTCATTCGATTTTGTGCCAAATTTAGGTTATCCTTTAAGAGTTGGAGCACTTCTTGTTGATGCTCGATGTGATCTTCCACTGCTTGAACCTTCGAATTTTCTCTTAAATATGATGTGATGGATGGTGGATGATATCCATAAAGTGCCATAAATGGGGTCATTTTTGCTGCAGTATGGAAGGAAGTGTTATACCACCATTCAGCGAGAGGTAACCACTCGACCCATTGTGTTTGTTTATCAGATACAAAACAACGAAGATATCCTTCCAAACATTTATTTACTATCTCAGTTTGACCATCAGATTGAGGATGATAAGATGAGCTATGAGCTAATTGAGTACCCAAACAAGAAAATAACTCCATCCAAAAATTTCGTAAAAATGGGATCTCTATCGCTCACAATAACCCTTGGGCTTCCATGTAGCTTTTGAATTCTGTCCACAAATGTAGTAGCAACTGTACTTGCTTTAAATGGATGAGATAATGCACAAAAGTGTGCATACTTGTTAATTCTATCAACTACCACCATGATGACACTCTTTCCTTTGGACTTAGGTAAACCTGTGATAAAATCCATTGGACTCGAGATCTTAATTGTCTCAACTTTATTTTGCTGGCAAACCAAACATTTTGCCACAAACTTTTGAATATCAAAATTAAGGTCATCCCAAAAAAATTATTTCTTCACCCTGTGGTAAGTTTTTAAAAATCCCGAGTGTCCTAACGAAGAAGTGTGCAATTCCAAAAGAATCTTTTGTTTTAGTTGGGAATTCTTGCAAATCTATAAGCGCTCTTTGTACCATAAGGAACCATTTTTCCAACTAAATGTATCAGATGTACTAGGATCTTGCCGCAACTTTTGAATGAGAGCCCACACTTCTTCGTCCTTCTTCCATTCATCCCTTGCTTCGGTTATCCAATCTGGCTGGATAATTGAAATGGCACAAAGCAATGCTTCCACCTCTTCATCCTTTCTCGAGAGTGCATCTACAAAAAAAAATAGCTTCCCTTTTTTGTAGATGATTTCAAAGCCATAACCCAACATCTTTCTGACCCATTTTTACTTCTCTTCTGAAGATAGTATTTGTTCCAAAAAGTGCTTAAGACTATCATGATCAATTTTTACCTTGAAGTGTCTTTCCATTAGGTAAGTTCGCCATTTATTTAGTGAATGTAGTATTGCCAACATTTCCTTCTCATAAATAGCTTTCTTTAAATACTTTCCTTTGATTGGATGGCTTCCAAAATAAATGGGTCTTCCTTCTTACATTAAAACAACACCAATTCCATTTCTTGAGGCATCACGTTCCATAATAAAGGTTTTTGTGAATTCTGGCGTAGTTAAGACTGGTGCTAGGCACATTTCCTCTTTAATATATTCAAAGGCCTTAGTTTCTTCGGGAGTCCATGAAAATGCAGCTTTCTTCAATAATGTTTTTAGAGGTGCTTCTATTCTCCCATAATTATTAACAAACTTGCGATAATACCTTGTTAACCCGAGAAATCATCGCAACTGCTTTATGGTTGTGGGGACCTTCCATTCCTTAATGGCTTTAATTTTGTCAGGGTCTACCTTAACACCCTCGTGAGTTACAATATGACCCAGATATTCCACCTCTTGTACTCCAAATAAACATTTTGATTTTTTTGCATATAATTTTTTCTCCTGCAAAGTTTGAGCACCCTGTCAACATGCTGAACATGATCCTTCCAAGACCTGCTCGTAGATTAGTATATCATCAAAAAATACTAGCACAAATTTTCTAAGGAAGGGTTTGAAAAAAGAATTCATCAACTCCTTGAAACGTACAAGGCATTGGTAAGGCCAAAAGGCATGACCAAAAAAAATTCATAATGACCCTCATGAGTTCGAAATGTTGTTTCTTAATATCTTCAGTCTTCATTCTAATTTGATGATATCTTGAACGAAGATCCAACTTGGTAAAATAAATTGCTCCATGTAATTCATCCAATAATTCATCAATCACAAGAATGGGAAATTTATCTTTAATAGTGAGCTTATTGAACTCCCTATAATCTGGACACATGCACCATGATCCATATTTCTTGTGCACCAATACTACTGGAGCAGAGAAAGAACTTTGATTAGGTTGAATTATACCAGCCTCTAACATTTATGCAATCATACGTTAAATTTCGCTCTTTTGGACATAAGGATATTTGTAAGGCCTGATGTTTGGAGGAACACTTCTTGGAATCAAATGAATAGCATGATCATGATCATGATCATGAATAGGTGGGAGTCCTTTGGGAGTATCAAACACCTTGGAATTATTGTCCGAGACTTTTTGGAGATCTGAAGAAATAGATGATTTTGATGTTGGAACTTCCAGTGAGCATAATTGTGCAATTATGCCCCGTTGTTATTTCTTCAGAAGATTTTTCATGACATTAGAGCTTATTATATGTCCTGGCTTCCTTGTGATACCTCGTAATTCGATTTCCTTTCCTTTCGAAAAAAAATTCAAGAAAAGTTCTTGAAAATTAAAAGCTACCGTCCCCAAAGATTGTAACCATTGTACTCCTAATACAACATCAACACCTCCCATTGGGATGGAAAGCATTGGACTATTCAATACATATTCCCCCATGACTAGCTTGATATTATGGCATTTTCCAAAGCAATTTATAGTTCCTCCATTTGCAACCATCACTTGACATTCTGGTGTTAGGTATAGGAAACAATTCAATTCCTTGGCTACCTTACAATGAATATAATTATGGGTACTACCCGAATCAATCAACGTGACTATTACCTTTTTCTTCTTGATATGTCCTTCTATCTTGAGAGTTTGAGGAGTGATAATTCCTTCCAATGCATTACATGATATGGTCAGACTCATTTCTTCTTCTTCTAGGGTTTCTTCCTGGTGTATATCCTCTACTTTTGAAGTTTCTTCTTCATTTTATTCCTCCTCTTCACAATCTATGCAAAATAATTTCTTCTCATCACACTTATGACCTTTAGTGTATTTTCTATCACAACTATAGCAAAGCCCTTTTTCTCTTTTATCTTCCAATTATTGTGGTGTCAACCTTGTAGGTTGTGGAAGTCTAGGAGTAGCAACACTTCCATCTTTATAGATGTGAGTGGTAGGCTTCCTTGTCGCCATAATTTTACATTCAATTTTTCTTGCCAACCTGAATGCCTTCTCCAATGAATCAGGCTCCCAAATGCGAACTTCATGTTGGATGTTATCCTTTAAAGTCCCTATGAAGACGTTAATCATGTTTTCCTCTGGAATATCAGTTTCCCTTATATTCAATTTTTGGAAGTCCTCAATATGCTGTGGCACTGAACCTTTTTGTTTGAGATTTATCAATTGGCTAAAGAAGGTGTTTCTCTTTGTATCCTCATAATGTGCTATCATTTCCTCCGTAAAAATTGACCAAGTGACAATTTTTTTTCGAGAGCAAAGCCATCGATACCATACAAATGTATTTTGTTCTAAATTTAAAGTTGCAATGTGTACCGTTTGTGTGTTTTTCACATTATTGAGATCAAAATATTGCTCCATCTGTAGTATCCATGTTACAGTATCCTTGCCATAAAACTTCCTCATATCCATATTCGGAATATGGTGGTTCTTCCATCCAACATTAGAGTTTATGAAATCATGATTAACATTTATTTTGTTCTCATCATGAGTTTTCTCTACTATCTTTTCGCCATTAGGAAAAATTTCTTGTATCAACTTTGTCAAACCTTCCATGTCTGCTTTTAGATCATTCTTCATGTTTTCCATATTTTCTTTATGTCATCCATCTTAGCTTCCATGCCATCCATCTTAGCTTCCACGCCTTTCTTCAAACCATCCATCTTCGTTTCCATGCCTTTCTTCAAAACTTCCATTTCATTTTTTGTTTCTCTTTGCGAGAACGAGATTTGGTGCACTTGCTCTTGTAATTTTGATAGATCATGTTGCAATTCTTCATCTTAATGAGTCATAGTAGAGTACTCTGAGGGCTTAATGGTTGTTGAATTATTTTTAGGAGGAATTTCAGAACCCAATACTGAAATATATGCTCAATAGGCACTTGGAATCACTTCAAACTGATTTTTTTACACAAGACTCATGCAATCCAAAAAAAAAATATACACTTTTTTCTTGCTTTTTAGGAGATCGATATTGAAACTTAATTATCTCTGTGATTTTGGATCTTAAATAACTAAAATTTGGCCCTGAGTTAGCCCTATGAATCCTCTTTCGAATGCGATAGATATGGCCTGATTTGGATTCTTTAAGACAAAGTTGTGTCCAATCTCCTACGATGACCTAATTATGGACTGGTTAAGTAGAGAAAACTTGTATGACTTGCCACCTATCATTGTTTCCTCCTTCGGATCTAACATTGATAGACAGACAACTATAGTCTGTTTTATTGCAGCCACTTTTTACAGAATTCCAATCCGATGCTCAGAGAGAGATTTATGAATATTTTCCCACGATCACCTCTTTGAGATGAAATTCGGGAGCCTGAAAAATCCATAACTTCCACAGACCATATCTCCGAAAATATTATGAACCAAGATCTGGAATTTTGCGACAATGTTCCTCAGGATTTCAGCTTCGTGCTTTAAACATTTCAGCTTTTTAACCTTCATATAAAAAAATTTATAGCGAAAATTCCACGATGACCTATTTGGAGCAGTGAAACCCTAGAATCCAAAGCTCTGATACCAAATGTTATGAAACCAGCTCCAAAAATAGAAGAAAAGAGAGATCAACGCCTTAGATATCAGCCACTTCGAGGGGGAAATGTCCAATACATTACATAAATGAAAAATTCTTGGATGATACAATTGAAAAAACCTCCTTTCTATATATAGGAGTTTATGGGGCCATAATGTAATCCTAGTGGGGCCACAATGTAATCCTAGCCGACCTAACAATAATAATTGAAGGGCACAATAATAACAATATGGGGGTTACAGGGGTAGAAAAATAACAATAAGGGGGTTAAACTAACAACAATAAGGGACTATACTAGTAATATAGGGACCTAACAGAAGACCACCAAATCAAAGTGAAAAGTGCCAAATTCCAACAACTTCATCCTACAAAGACGAAAAGTCAAAGAAAAAAGGGCATTTAGCATGATTTCAAAAAAGTGAAAAGAAACATAGGAAAAGTGGGATTTTGATTTAAATCAAAATTCACTCAAGTATTAAAGACTCTTAGACATCAATTTGAAATTCCTTTGCCTCCTATTCCATCGAGCAAACACTTTAAGAGAGCGATTTTTCGATTTTCAAGGCAAAATTAGAGAAAATTTGAGTAGAGGGCGCACAAGCTAAAGGAGTTGCACATATCCTGAAGGCGTTGTGCACATACTTAAGGCACTATGCATATCCTTAAGGAGTTGCGCATATTTCCAACAAGCCATAAAATCATCCAAATTGCGCCAAATCACCTCCATAACTTCTGCAACAGTTGTTTGACCCTCCATCAAGTGAGTAAAGGTGTCTTCCATCATCATTTACTTCCTTCAAGTTTATTTGTTTGGTGTTGTGTAATTTTCTTGAGAATTTGGTGTTTTAACCATTCAAACCCCTAGTTTTCCCCTCTAACACTCAAAACTCCCAAAAATCCCTACCTTACCCTTTTCATCCTTCCCACACTTATAAAAACTCATTCCCAAATCCATGTTATTACAATCCCCTTCCCTAAATTTCTAATCACATAACCCTAAGCCCTAGGTGCTCCTTTTACCTAGGCTCCCAATTCCCAATTCCCCATCCTAATTCCCATTACAATATCACTCCTTTTCCCTTCCCCTTGTTGGTGTCCCATGATTTAGCAGATTGGTAGACCAAATGCATAGGGTAACATCAAACTAGTCTTTAGAGTCCAAGGACCTAGCCTTCCTAGACTCAGAGATGGATCTCTCTATTTGTTTGCAAAGGATACAAACTTGTTTACTTTTAAGGGTTTATTTTAGGCTAGTTATTAAGTGTGTGGTTTTTTTGTTTGTTTTGGTTGGGTATGATGATCAAAGTAGCATATGTAGCATGAGGAAATATCTAAGTCATTGGGAAATGGAGTCTAATGAAAGTCGTGATAAGTTCATCAATGGATCAGGGAGTATCATAGGGAAAATCTAACTTGGCCAGTGAATCTTCAAAGTTTTTAGGGTAATGAGATGGACATCAATTGTGAGAATAATATTAGGAAAAAGGGAAATTAGGAATCCTTTATCATGTACTCTTAACAAAGGGACTTAAATATCATAAGCATGAAGAGGCAATCAATAGACAGGGCAAACCATAAATTCTATGATTCAACTAAAGTAGATAATAATTCAAGACAAACTTTTCCAATGAAATATAGAAGGCAAGAAACTCATTTAACTTCTAGTGATTTCACCTTCAAGGATAGAAAACACTTAAGACACACATATAACTGTAATCAGGGAAGATGGAACTCCTAAACATCCTTGATCATAGCTATGAATATCTCTAAAACAATTAATTAAGCAAGTACAAAGGGTATGATCGAAACAAAACCTCTTTGGCAGACTTTAAATAATGGTACTTTAGAGAGAGAATTCAAAAAATAGCGTTTTAGTGGCATCAAATAATCAAAGCTTACCATAAATCATGCTTGATACCAACTGTATTCAACTATTTATGAAATAAACAAGCCTAGGGGGTCTAGAGATCAATTAAGAATTCTCTAAAATGTCCTAGCAGAAGAAAACATTAAGGCAGTGAAGAATAAATAGAACTAAGGTGCTTTCAGAAGACATTTCTTAGTCTAAATCTTTTATTCTAGTGAAACATATAAAAATGGAAACATAATGAAATAGGAAATAACAATAACAGATTAGAAGCACTTCACCAACAACCAAGCTCATGGATCCAGTGATCTAGCCTCCTCCATCAACAAAAAAATCAGGGCATCCACAAGTTCCAGGACATCAATTTATTTTCAACTTCCAAGATACTATGTATTACTCCAAAGAGTCATCAAATTCCAACAAGATAATGAGTTCAGATGCATTATTTATGCTGCAAATGAGAAGGTAAAGCTAAGCTAGGGTTTGAGTGTCATTTATTACAAAGTTAATGAATTCCTAACCTTGAAGACCATGGAAGGCTCAAGGCAGGAATATCTGCAGATATTTCTCTGTTTAATAACTTCTCTCTTAACTCCTATGGAAAAATAGGTGAAATGTCTAAATTTTAAGGCCTACTCATAACTTTTACAATAACTGTTTGGCAGATATAAATATCTCTGACTCAGCTCAATAACTTCCTAATGCTTTATTAAAGGAAACAAAGCACTAGGTGGAAAAAACATCTTTTGAGGGGAGTAACTATCATAAGTTGAGTCATTCAAATTTGTTTTGGGTAAATCTGCCCTTTGTTTTATCATTAGTCTTTGTCATTAGGCCTTAAACTCTGTTTTTGTGTTATGAATATCTACTTTCTATCATATTTTCTTTAATCTGTTTGATTTATTTCTTTTGATTTGTCCATGGTCTGCTTTTCTTTCTTTGAATTTCATCAGTCTACCTTTTATTTAATCTTCTTCTCTTACTGGCTAACCCTTTTGTTTTTTCTTCTGATTAGGATTAGCCCTCTAACCTTTTTGCTTTCTTTCCTTTACTGTTTCTCTAACTGTTTGTTTTTTCTGCGTGCAGGGGAGGATTTTCTTTATGGAAGGAGGGTTTTGATCCATCAATGATCATGTTTCATCGATGGTAAACATTAGATAAAACCCCCTAGCCACCTTTTATTTGAATTTACCTCCTGGATCGTCACCCAAAGGTCAATTTGGTCGTTTCTTGACCATCAGAATGCCTTTTGGACATTCCGTCATTAAACCTGCACATACAAAAAACATTTGTTAGTTAAAAAACCTGCGAGGAGGGCGTATGAACCTTTTGCTATGGTTTTGGGCTGTTGGGATGCTTTGCAGAGGAAGGAATGGTGCAGGGACAAGTTTCTGAACGCGGAACCAAGAGAGATTCAAATGGAGGTGGGAGAATTTTGAATTTTTGGCGCGGAGGGTAAAGGTGGTTTTGAAAAACCATAAGTGGAATATCGCGTGGATAGAAGATGGTAAGTTGTTTTGGGTCGAACAGACGCAATATGGCTTAGAGCATGACATGTGGTGAATTAAAACCACCCATTTTGCATGGGTTGTGAATCGCTAACCTAATCGCAACTTTATTTGCAATATGCATTTTGGGCCATTAGATCTTGGGATTGGAGATCAACGGTGCATAATGACTCAGGGAAGCAACGAGCAGGTGATGGGATCAGCGGAGTGGAAGACAGGTGTCGAGGCGTGGTTGGATGGTGGTATTTCTAGTGGAGGATGGGGCTCAGGCATGAGGTGACGTGGTGGAATATTTGTCGTGTAGCGCAGGGCCATAATATATATGCGGGAAAGGTTGGGGAAGCGATAGCCGTAGGATCGGGGGAATGGATCTCCAATCAACAACAGGGATGATTCGGTCAGGGACACGAGTGTAATGAAAGGTGGGGGGCCCGCTTTTGATTTTTCAAAGGTTTTTAAGGACCTTTGTATAAGGTTTTGTGGCTTAATAAAATAAAAGGGAGGAAGTATATTTTATACGGGGGAAGGGGGCTAGGGATAGCGGAGGGTCATGGTTTTATGAATGTGAGGGGGCTGGGGCTTTAGAAGAAAGGGCCTTAAGGCCTATTTTATCAAAGAGTAGGTTTTTGGCATAAAACAAGGTTTTTATAATAAAATCAAAGGACCCGATAGGCTAAAACTTAGTTTAAAACAATGTAAAAAGTGTTGGCTTGAGGGGTCTTGACCCAGGTTCGGAGTTCAAGGTTTGCCAGCAAACCCCTATACTACTGGCCCTTTCGGCAGTGACTCGCTTGTGTAGGTCAAAGTCTCACCCGAAGTAGTATGGTTGGGTGCTGGAACCAGGTTTCCGCACCCTAAGAAAGGGTAGGTAAGGCAAGTAGAGCTGCGTCCGGCCCTATGATACCCATATCACCTCTTTCTGAGCAGGATATATAGGTCTCTTTTCACATCCACGTGTGCAAGGTCAACTATACTACAGTGTATGATAATTATATACTTCTATAACATTAGCACAGTACTGCATAAAATAGAACAAAACAAATCTAGATGCAGTAAACACACTTACACAGAACTTTCGCAGCTAAATACAGAATACGCATAATACAGTAATTACCAATGATTCGCATAAACACTATACATAGATTCAGTTCTCATCCAACCTTTCTTATTCATCAATTCATCAATTCCCTCTTACAATACCCGTCCCAATCTGCACACACAGCAGCAGGGTCCGCACACAGCAGGACTCTGGATCTCCGCGCACACAGCCAGCAGGAGTCCTTTCCCTAAAAACCCAAACAGATCTACTACACCACAATTCGCATCAATAGCTCCTTATTTCTCTTATGCCTTACAATTCAAAATGTTCCTCTATTTATAACAATTTAGCCTAATCTTTCCTATGGTCCGCAAACCATGGTTTGCGGATTATAGGTCTACCCTTTGACCCATTGCAATGCTTTCGAGGCTTTGACCCACCCAAAAAACCCCTGCACTAGACTAAATATAATAAAAAATATTCAAAACCGGACCAATTTTGCAGCTTGTAGGAGACCCTGTTCCAGCAGTCCCCCAACACAATCTTGTGACTCATCCCGAGTCACTGTGGTGGTGTGGTTTCTATCTACGCACATAAGGTATTGAGGGTTGGGAGCAGTGGAGGTAGCACTTCTTGACTCTGGGCAGCAACACTCTGTGCAAGGTCTACAAGCTTCTGGGAGGTCGGTCCTTCAGTTTCCGTGGTGACACTCTCGAGGGTCTAAGTTAGTTGCTTGATCGCACCATCAATATCCTACGAAAGTTGGAGGGTTGTGGCAGCCCAAGGCTTCAGACATTCCGCCATGATGTGTTGTTTACACCGGAGTTTCTCAATCTTGTCCTGGAGATAATTTCTAGTCTTAAAACGTGCGAAGCGTTGTGCAGGTACCAAGGTGGCCAACATAGCATTGACCTGCTCGAAAGCTTCTTCCTTCTGCTGTAAGTCCTGATTGATTTCATGGAGGACTGGATCGCACTAGACCTTAGTCCAAAGTTGCATGGCTGATTCTAGAAACTGGGCACCTTGGGCAATCTGCCCTAAAATAACATTTGTTGCATTGGTTACTAGGGCAGTGCTATGGGCGTGGACTTCTGGAGGCGTTTCGGGCTGCAGTTTGTCTTGTAAGTCGGTGATTTGTTGTTCCAGCTGTGTCTTGATAGTGTGTATTTCCATCCTAGATGCTTTGAGTGTCACAACCAATTTTTCCACTTTAGCTCGAGGCGTGTCTGCAGCCAGGATCTCGTCTATAACCTCAGTGCAGAGCTGGTGGATCACTGTTTCGAGCTCTGCATGCTATGAAACGGTGAGGAGCAAATCAGTAGCCTGCTACGTGATGGTGTGCTCAGCCGTACCAAGATGTTACTGTACTTGATGGTCGCGATGGCTAATATCCTGGAATACAGAGTTGTGGAGGCCCTGTAAGGCTTCGTGGGGTAGCTTAGCCAGGTCCATCTAGGTTCCTATTTCTTCTTGGAGCTGAGTTCCTACCAGGGCAGCGCTAGGTGTAGTCCAGAGACAGCTTTCCTCCGTGAATAGCACTGAACTGCTAGCGACTTAAGGGGTCCATGCCTGGCCAACGCTGGTCTATAGCGTATCCATTTTGAACTGGATGGCGCGAAGCTCGGCTTAGAGAGTGTCGAGCGTGGCCTTCTGCTGTTCCCCGATGGATGCCCACTTGTCTTCTGTAGCGATTTTGACTGCGTCCGTGATTTTCTCGAGGTCACTGTCAGTCAGGGTGACTGTCGCATCGTATTGTGTGTAGTGGGCGCGCTATTTCTTTCGGGATCCTGGTGCTGGCTCACCTGAGTGCTTTGTACCAGGGGGAGGGGTGGTATCTCTGTCAGATCCTACCTGAGCTTTGGCCGCAATGGTCTACGGAAGCTGTGTATCCCTGTTCTTGGCTATGTCTGAGCCCGTCTAGCTGGGCTCCGCGGTCTCCCCACAGGTGTCTGTAAAGCTTTTCTTCCAGGCAGGGGGCCATAGCATGATCGTCAAGTCAATCTCTTCATTTGCTACCATATATGGAAGTGTCATCCATGTCTTATTGTTGAAGCTGTGGATCTGAATATGGTGCATGGTAACTTGGAACATTGCAACACTTTTGTATTTTTCACATACCATCGGGGACAGCCGGGGTCGAGAATTTATGGCAGCTTCCACACTACTCTGGAAGAGGATCCGGGAAACTTTGTTATCCTCGATGCGTTTCACATCCTTAGAGTCCCATAAATGAGCATACCAAGCTCCTTCAAACATCCCAGGAGGAAGTTCGGGGAGGACCGACTCCTCGGGAGTGTCCCAGGTGACTAGCACTATCAGGAGTAATAACCATGAATAAAATAAGGACATCCCTTGCTCCTGGGATTCGTGGACATTAGCCAGAAATTCATCGCATAAGTATTGAGCCCAATTGAAAGAGACACCCTTCGCACACTGGCTAGCCAACTGAATAACATAGGCGGGGGCAGTCGCAACCTGGCACTTCCTCATTAGCTTGCAGGCTAAGAGCCTAGTACCCATTTTTGTAGCCGGATAATTGATATTCTAGATCAAAAACCCTCGCTGATTTCGACTCACCTTGTAGGTCTTCCACACAAATGTAGCGGTAGTTGCTTCATACTTCATGCCTACCCACTCTAGAGGGTGCAGCTTGTGCATAGGAAGGCCTGTAATCTTGTGGATCAACGCAGCATCAATAGGGACCTTGTCTCAAATCCATAAGCAGCCATCGTGAATGAGGGTGAGAAAATACAGAGCCAACCGATATGTGATGTTGTAATGGCCAAAATGGGGTATCTGGAGCAGATTCAAGAGTCCAGACCCGACCAAGCCGCATACCCAACACTGGGGCACCACTGTGACTCCATCATTTCCACGGATTGTATCGAAGTACAATGCGAGGGACAATTCAGGGAGGGTTTCAAAGTCCGCCAAGTCGTGATCATCAAACTTGACCTCGTGGAGTCGTCCGCAGGGATCACTGATGACAGGGACTTCTCCCGGAGTTAAGGGGGTTTGCAGATAGGTGACCAAGCCATCCAATTTTTTTGGTGTTCACGTAGATGGTCTACGTGGGCGAAAGAAGGGAGGTAACCAATTGATCAGGTTAGCAGGCAGAGCACCCTCCTACGTGTCTTGATCTAGAGGTGATGTCGGTGGAGACCTAGCGTGCCATGGAGAAGTCCTAGGCTTCCTGGTAGCCCATTTCGCAGCTTTCGAAGCTTTTCCTGAGCCTTGTGCCTTTTCTTTTCCTTTCCTTATGATCAACGTAGAGGGAAATTCTTCCAGTTTAGACTCAAATTCCATTATTTCCTTGTTGGCTCAAGGGTTCTTGACCCAGGTTCAAAGTTCAAGGTTTGCCAACAAACCCCTATACTACTGGCCCTTTCGGCAGTGACCTTCTTGCGCAGGTCAAAGTCTCACCCGAAGTAGTATGGGTGGGTGTTGGAACCAGGTTTCCACACCCTAAGAAAGGGTAGGTAAGGCAAGCAGAGCTATGTCCGGCCCTGTGATGCGCAGATCACCTCTTTCTGCGCAGGGTTTACAGGTCTCTTTTCACATCCACGTGTGCAAGGTCTATAGTGTTTGATAATTATATACTTCTATGACAGTAGAAAAATATTGCATAAAATAGAATAGAACAGATCCAGATACAGTAAACACACTTACACAGATCCTTCGCAGCTTGAATACAGAATGCACATAATATAGCAATTACCAATGATTCGTATAAATAGTACACATAGATTCAGTTCTCGAACAACCTTTCTTAATTATCAATTCATAAATTCCCTCTTACATTACCCATCCCATCCTGCGCACACAACACTAGGGTCCGCACACAACAGGACTCTGGATCTCTGTGCACATAGCCAGCAGGAGTCTGTTCCCCAAAAACCCAAATAGATATACTAAACCACAGTTCGCATCAATAGCTCTTCATTTCTCCACCTTATGATTCAAAATGTTCCTCTATTTATAATAATCTAGCCTAAGCTTTCCTATGATCTGCAAACTATGGTTTTCGGACCCCTGATTTACCCTTTGACCCATTACAATTCTTTCGAGGCTTTGACCCACCCCAAAACCCCTGTGCTAGCCTAATTATAATAAAAAATATACAAAATCAGACCAATTTCGCAGCTCATAAGATACCTTGTTCCAACAGTCCCCCAACACAATCTTGTGACTCATCCCGAGTCACTGTGGTGGTGTGGTCTCTATGTGCACACATAAGGCATTGAAGGCAACGATCAGCGGGGGTAAGACTTCTTGACTCTGGGTAGTAGCACGTTGTGCGATATCGACAAGCTTCAGGGAGGTAGGTCCTTCAGGGGCCGTGGTAACCTGTTCCAAAATTTGGTTGAGCCGTGCAATGGCGTTGTGAACATCTTGAGATATCTGGAAGGCATCATCGCCCCATGGCTTCACACACTTTCTGATTGCATGCTTGGCACGTCGGAGATCCGCAATTGTGTCCTGGAGGGTGTTGCTAGTTTTCAAGAGTGTCAGACGCTGCACAGGGCCGAGGGAAGGCAAGGTAGCTTCGATCTAATCGAAAGCAGCTTCCTTCTGGCGTAAGTCCGCTCTGACACGCTGAATCATCCGGTTGAACTAGATCACTATCCAGAGTTGCATGGCCGCTACGAGCAACTGAGTACCCAAGGAAGGTTTTCCTTTAATAACGTCTGTAGCTTCGGTAATAGACCCAGCCTATTGCGCTTGTACCTCCGGGGATATGGTAGGTTGTGCTTGGGCCTAGTACGCTATGAATTGGTAGGCCATTTGGGCCTTGAGGGCCTTCACTTCGGTTCAAGACGCCCTGAGAGCTGCGACCAAGCCTTCTAGGGTAGCCCGGAGTGGGGCGAACGCTGGGAATTTGTTAGGGATCTTTGTATTAAGCCGATGAACCATTGCTTCAAGCTGCGTCATAAGGGGGATATCTTCAGTCTGACGTGTGGCCACATTGAGTTGTTGCTGCATGGTCTGGTCACAATGATGGATCTCTTGCAGCATGGTGGTGTGTAATCCCTGTAATGCCTCGTGGGGTAGCTACACTAAATCCATTTTGAGTTCCGTAGCTGTTGGGAGGTGGTCGCTGACCAAGACAGTGCTAGGTAGTGATAAAATATGGCCTTCGTTGGTAGGGGGCCTAGAACCGCGGAGAAGTCGCAGCATGTCCCTATATCACTTCATAACCCGAGGGGATGGAGTATCCTTGTTGGTCAGCCCTTCTGTGAGCAAGACTAGCGGCGACTCGACTGTGTCAGTCCTCCTGGTGCATTGTGGTAACTGTGTATCATCCAGCATAGCCTCTTCAGAGTCCATCTGGCTGGGGCCTACAATCATCTCGGGTTTGGGATGGGCGCGAACTGCTGTCATGTAGCTGTGGCACCATTATGTACAAGGGTCAAAGTCAAATTTTCCTGCAAGGAGCCAGAGGGCAATCATCTTATCAATCTCGGCATCCCCATACCCTCTTAACACAATGCCTATGGGTGTTGGACTTGTGGGTTTCGAGGTGCTTGGAATGTTAGGGTCTGCCATAGCAGTAAAAGGATAGGCTTCCAACTTCGGAAACTCATAGACAGCGGAGGTAGGTTGATGGGGTATGACCCAAACGCTACAGGTCCAAACAATCAAGCAATAGAATAACATATGCAAAAGACAGAGACAATATGGAGCCTTGAGCGGAATTATCCTTTCTTCCTTATAATTCCCGAGTTTATCCAACGGTAGAGTAGATCTAACTTGAAACTTACCATCAATCATCCAGAAAAAACTCACCATAAATTTCCACATTGATGGCCAGCCACCTGGTTGTTGTAACGGTACGATTCCCTTTCAACCCGAATACAGCGTTCTGACAGTCATCGCTCGCACCTGATGGCTTTCCCATGGATCTACTGACTTTGGATGAAGTGTACGGGCTGTTCACACCTCCCAAATTAAAGCCAATGTCGGATGTGTTGTAATGAAATTCAGGTACACCTTATGTTAGGGTCCCGTGATTTGGCCGATTGGCTAGCCAAATGACGATGTAACATCAAACCAAGCTTTGGAGCCCAAGGACCTAGCCTTCCTGGACTCAGAGAGGGCTCTCTCTATATGTGTAGAAGATGTCGGTGTCTTTACTTGCGATGTTCTGATATTAGGCTAGTTATGAAGTGTGTTTTTTGGTTTTTTAGTTTTTAAGTTTGTGAGGGATGAAACTGATCAAATACATAAACTGGATGATAAGATGTAGATAAATTGGGCTATGGGGTCAAACAGATCAAAGAAGCTATGAAGTGATGATGTAAAGCTGCTGTAGGGCCGATTTGATTCACAGTAGAAGGGATCTCTGGGAAAAATGGATTAAATGAACAATAAGTTGGTGAAAGACAAGGGATTTCAAGTGAAAACTAGTTAATAGCAGACATAAACATGTAATAGCAAGCCATTTATCATGCTAGGAATAACTATAAGCTAATCAATACATAGAAATCAAACATTCCAGCCATACATAGAGGTATAAGACCCTCTAACTTCGGGAAAAGGCTATAAGATTTTGGAGAAAACACATGAGACAAACTAACAACTCATAAACTATGCCGGAACGCCTAAACATAGCCTCTAAGTCATTGGGCACTTGGACAAATAAGTTTTCATAGTTTTAGGCAAAGGGCTAGATCGGGACTAGGCCTCCTTGGTTCAACAAAATGATCAACAAATCAGTCAAAGAGAAAGTTTTATGGACAGAACTATGGGCAGCCGATAGGTAGGTAGGGCAAACCATACATCCTACTCAACATACATGGAACTGATGAATAAAACTTAGCAACAACACCTTAGGTTACTAAAGAGCAGCTAAGAATTCTTTAGCATAACTAAGGGAGAAGAAAACATCAAGCTATGAAGATTCAGTGATTTTGAGGTGCCTCCATGGGCATGTCTCAAAATCAATCTTTACTGATCTATAGCAGCAAGAAAAATGAAATATGAGTGAAAACCAGAAGACAAAACACATTAAGAAGCACTATACCATTCTACCATGTCAAGGAATCCATCAACAAGCCTTCAACATTCCTCAAAAGCATCCAAGAGGCAGTCCAAAAATCATAACTCAAGTGTATTCTTCAAAGCTCATATGACCAATGCATTAATTTTTCTCTCAAGTTCAGCCTCTGATTTACAATGAGAACCATGGAATAAATAGGCTTGAGGAAGGAAAACCTCATGGAGCAACTAGCTATCCCATTGGCCAAGTCAAAATATCTAAACTTGTCCTTGAGGCTTTGCAAAGCCCAAGGCACAAAATATCCCATAAAATATCTAAAAACTGCTAAAAACGGAAATTATATTGACTTTACATGATTTTCCCATGATAAAAATAGCTTAACGCACATTTGGGAAAAGCAGATTTTTGGAGTTCAAAAATTACAAAAATACTTCATATTTATGCCTGAAAAAGGTCCCCTGACTTGCTGGATGCAAATGGAAGCCTTCCCGATGTCGAAATGAGGCTCATGATGGCTCGTTGGAAAGCTCTCTGTGTCTGCTCTCCGGCGCAAGTGGAATCACCTCAATCTGATCTCTGAAAGTCCCTCAAAACTGTACATGTAAGCAAAAACCCAGAAAATAGCAGGCTGCTGATATGGCGGGCAGAATGTGCAAAATGAGGCTGTTTTTCGCCAATTTGAGGGGGCGAATGATCTTCAAATGCCCCGAAAATCGCTGGAGACCTGCTCATGGAATTATGGAATCCATTGGGATCATCCTCCTCCCTTGACAACTCATCAAACTGAAATGGCGCATTTATGAGTTTTTGGCGAAAAACCCCAAAAATGCCAAAAAACAAAAAGATTCCGAAACAGGCCCAAAATTGGCATGCATGACCCTCAAGGGTCCATAGAAACATGCTCCGAAGCTGAAGCCAAAATATCAAGGGCTGATATGCTTTTTGCTTCTTTCCGTGCTAGGCGCCTCTCCTTCAACTTCTTCAAATTTTCTTGTGCTACCTTCAATTTTCGCCTGGAAAACTGATTTAGCTTCTGAAAGTGAAGAGTCCCTTTTCTCTGTAGCTCAAGATCCCTGTTTGCCTTCTCAAGCTTTGTTTCCAAATGCTGGTTAGCCCTCTCAAGCCATGCTTCCTTGTTTTCCTCAATTTCCTGCTCAAAGAGGGCAGTGAGAGGAAAGGCTTCGAACTGAGCTTGTTCTTCTGCTCTCTGTTTCTCCAAGGCTTTTCTAAGCCTGATGGTCCTAGGCCTCTTTCCCCTAGGTTGGTTCTCCTCCTCTTCATCATCAAACTCGCCAATGAGCTCTTCAATTCTTATTTGCGCCTTTTCTGCCTCCTTTTTATACTTGATCGCCCTTGCCTCATGAATGGCTACATGATACTTCATTTGTTTGTTTTCAACCTCCAAGAAATGGTTGAAATTCCTCGCCCTTTGAAGATCTTCTTGTAACACCTCAATTTGCCCTTCTTTGTGAATGAGGAGGTTTTCAAGAATGCGGGCCTCATTATCACTGTCATCGCTTGGGATAGGGATGACAGCTGATTTACCTCCATGCTTGGCACTTTCTCCAACTGCACTTTTGCCTTTGAAGGCCAATCTAGCGCTCTTTCTCCTTGGCAAGCTAGAAGTTGTCTTTTTGGGCAATTTCCTCTTTTTAGGAATAGTTTTGGTCACTGTCAAGGAGGCAGCTTCAGCTTGTTGTCCTTCCTCAACATCCTGTCCAGCTTGTGGCTTAAAAGATGCTTCAATTGTTTGCTCAACCTGCTGCTCTTCAACCTCTGTCTGCTGCTGTTCCTTTTCCTGTACTTGCTGCTGTTCATCAACCTCTAGCTGCTGTCCAATGATATCCAACTGCTGCTGTCCCTCAAAATCTGGCTGCTGCTGCTCATCATCCTCCTTTTCTCCCTGTGGCTCACTGTCCTCTCCTTCTCCCTGTTTACTTGACTGCCCAGTGGTCATCTTGAGTTTTTTAGGGGTAGGCCTACTAGATAAAGGCACTGGGCGATGGACAGGCTGAGTAGGAGGCACATGAACAGGAGGGACAATGGTGAAATCGGCATGGCTAATGAATGAATCCCATGAAACCCCTTTCTTCTCCAGCTGGTGTAAGAAGATGATTTTGATCAAGGAATGGTGAAAGAGAGAAGGGATTTGCTGAGGTGGAGTTTTCTTTTGGACAGTAGCTGCCATTTTCTCTATGCTTTTGGACAAAAAGTATGGAAGGTTTAATTTCCTGCTTCTAGTAAAATGCATCAACAAGCGAACATGATAGGCAAAAATTTGGCTAAACCTCCCTTCACAAGTGAAATATCTCATTATGGCTTTCATCAGCGGAGCATAACTTTCAAGAAGATAGGAGAAAGGGAAAATAGCAGTGATGGTTTCTCTATGTTCCGGCTTGATGAAAGGTTTATAATCCTCCAGATCAAGATGCGCTTGTTTAAACCACTTTTCACCATGATACGGGATCTTGGTAGCCTTGGATACATACCTTGGGGAGATTTTGAAGTTAAGACTTGCTAACTGGAAGTGTTTTTCTTTGAATCTCAAAGCGCACAAATGTGTAAGTGGCGAGAAACTCTTGACTTCTTCTATCCTCTGACAGAAATCAAGACAGCCTACTTCATGGAAATTGAAAAGCACTGAGGGGTAAGCATTGATTTCTTCTATGGAGATAGGCTCATATCTCTTATGTTGTCCGCCTTTGTGATCTCGTTTTGGAGGCATTCTGACTTGAAACAGGCTTTGGAAGAGGCAAACTGCCTTCAATGTATGAAAAATGCTCTGCTGGATTGA
>JAXQQM020091829.1:0-40583 GCA_034641835.2 Pinus albicaulis | reverse complement strand
AAAAAATATATATATATATATAATATGTCACGTCTCCCCAAACCCATTTTTTTTTTTTTTTCATAGGATTATGTTATTATTTAATAACATCCTTTATACCTCATCCTCATGTTTACTCCTCCTAAATTTCTTAACTCCGGTTTAGATTCTTTTCAGTACCTACAGACAGCCCTGGAATACAAGAATTTCCATGAGGATTTTTGGGCTTAACCTCCCCTCTTCTCAGTTCATATAGTAGACTTATATACCTACATATTTTACCTTGTATGTCTTAGGTTTTCTGTGCAGGATGATCACTAGGCCCTTAATCAAACTTCCCAGTTTGCCGACCTGCTAATATGTTCAATATGTTAAAGTTTCAGCATCGAAGTATAGATGTAGGCCTCCTCGCATACATCTATCTCTACGCAGTTCACCACCATTGTTCCACTACTTTCCCAGTAGTTCTATGGATGGTAACCAGATGCTCTGTTCATGGTATTTTACACATGCTTACAATCTTCCTTCACACAGACTGTTATTACACAATAGATTTTGCAATAGGCTTTTTCCCCCTTATTTGACTGTTATAGACATTCAACATGTGTGATATTTTTTGTACAGATTCAACTGTTCCAGGGGGAACTAGGAAACAGCTCCTCTTGCTTCACTCCAATGGAGGGAGAGAATATTGAACTGGATAGTTTAGAATCCCTATTATTAATCCTCGTTCTTAGTTAGGATTCAACTGCTACCTCCATATGTGTACCATTACATTTAATAGAATACTGTAAATTCTAATTTTTACAATTCTTTCCATTGTGACACAGCTGAGGGTTGTTGTTCCCTACTTTCTGTTATTGATCACAGTGAATTCGGTGCCATCAGTATTGTTATGATAGATTAATTTATTTGGAACTTAATGTTCGTGGGTACTGATTTGTTAACATCTTCTGTTTATACACACAGAATTAAATACTCCTTTAGAAGATAGCCATCTATACCTATACATGGTTATTATATTGGCTGCTCAATTAATCTATCATCTCAACCCTCATTATTACCATGTACTCATCTCTACACTCAACCATTTGTCTCTACTGTCAATAGCTGTAGTTGTAATTACAGAAGTTACTGTACCATTAAGCCATCTAATAGTTGCAAAATGCAACCTGACATAACAATTCATACATTACATAATGTACTATAACATCACAACTTCATAAATTTCATAAAAGCCTATAACATCACAATTTCATAAATTGCATAAAGGAATATCATATCACAATTTCATAAATTGAGTAAAGGAATATAACATCACAATTTCATAAAACAGGGATGTGATTAACACAGACTTACAGATATCTCCAAACTTATGCATGCACACCTCTACCATGACCAGTCCTCCCAACCTTAGAATCCTCTTTATCTCCCAGGATTCACCCCCAAGCAGAGATCCTCCCCAGAAAAGACTAACTTCAATCTGTTCTGGAGCAGCTTATTTAAGCTGTGCTTTCCCCAAGCCTGTTTCCAATTCTGCGTCCAGAATTTCAGGATGCTTTATTCCTGTTTAGCCTAGGCTTCCCATTTTGGGACTCTTTAAAGCTGCTTTAAGCTTTTCCTCAGCTTTTCCAGCTTTTTCTCACCTCTTCCCAACTACTCCTCTTCATTGGGGAAATTTAGATTTTTCCTCAAAAATCTAAATTAGAAATAATTTCTTTCAAGTATTTTTGAAAGATATGGGGAAAGTCTTTTCCTTTTCCATTACCTCATGGATTAGGCATGTGATCTCACTTTCTCATCTGGTCATAGTGCATGCATAATATTTTATTTATTTTTCATAATTAAGTATTTTACCATATCCACATAATAATTATCCATTGGGGTCCACTCCCCTATGGATGTATGTTCACATGTCTAATTTGAAAAGCATAGAACTTGGGGGTGTTACATATTCCCCCTCTGAAAATAAACACTGTCCTCGGTGTTGACAACTATCTACTAGTTGATTTTGAACATAATTATGAATGCTTTTCCATCATCTGAGCTTCTCTGTGCCCTGTAGCTTTTTAGCAGTAAAGTGCTCCACTGCACCTTTACTCGAGCTACTGTTCACTTTCGCACTTTCATTTCTTCTCGCTTCCATCTTTGAAGCGACTCTGGAAGGAAATTCCTCTTCTGGTTCCACCTGGACCACATTTCAAATCAATCATGTGAGAAGCATCATGTACAAAGATTATAACTTTTATTTTTCCAACAAGGAAACATGAAATATATCAGGAAATTTAATAAGCAATGGCAGGGCTAATGTATAAGCCATTAGTTTCCAGCAGTGTACTCTCCTGCCTCCACTCTATTTACTGATGCCTTATGCAGTTGGTTTTCTTCCTACTTCTTTGCAAGAAGTCTGTATGGAAGATCTTTTATTCTGGTTTCTCTGTCCACAATTCATACCACTGTAAGTAATATCAGGTACATATAATTGATAATTCACAACAACATTCTGCATTTCAATAACTTAAGACATTCAGTTATAAATCAAACCGTTCAGGTTCATAATATTTTAGTGCACTTTTAGTACACTACTTATCCTTTCTTGTTTTTCAGTGAGATTCTTTCCTCACGTAACTTGGTTCAGTTCAGCTTTTCTGGATCTTCTAGGTGATTTATCTTCAACGTTTTCCTCTTTGTTTCCAGAGTGCCCAATTTCCTGTTACACACTTGGCTAAACAATTTTTTCCAACTTTTTCATTAGTACTCATAAATGAGAGAAAACAATTGTATCATATGCATGGTTATGCTTACCATTTCTCATTTTATAGTTTTACTTCTAGTATCTTTTCATTGTTTCTTTTGTTAGTTAATCAATTTAACTAGTAACAACTAGACTCATTAGTAATATCTACAATTCCATGCTTACTTCTCAAATGAAATTGTATCCACTAGCTCAACACTTAAGTGAACAAATTTGGAGCTGATGGGTTCCCCCACACCCAAGTCCAAATACATCTCATCCTCTTTTCTCTCGGTTTGTAGCTGTATGATTTCACATCATTTCTCTGTCTTTGAATTTAAGACTCAAGAAAATTAACTTTAATAAAATTTACCCCACAAAATTTTATAGTGTGAATTCATGTTTCCTTTTCAGGTGATAAATGAAATTTCTATAATTCATCACATTCACAAATATTAATACTTGATAATGCCAAAAATAATTTTGACACAGTTTCCCCTTTTTCAAAGACTCTCCTATTCTATTTTTCTCATAGGCTTATATAATAAAATAGAATTAATTAAAATGGAAAAGTATTCCAACTTTTTCCTAAATCATAGAAGAATTCTTTCTTTGCATAAAAGCATTCTATTTTTATTTTTATTTTTTTTCCAATTCTATTACTCATTATTTATAATATATCAACTTGAAAATATAATTTATTTCCATGGAAGAAATAAATAATTAAGAACTCATTCTTCCACTATTACAAGAATATTCTTCCTTAAGTAAATCATCAGGAAATTTTTTTTTTTAAGTTATCCCTTCATTCATTCATGCCTAACACAATGTAATGTTTCCACAATTACGAATTCACCCATTTAACTGTAATTAAATTGGTACTTCACTCTTTTCTTTTTATAGCAGTATACATGCCTTATTTATAGTATACATCTTCCACTTACTCATTTAACCACTTCATGCATCAGTAGGGTTTGTTACTACTTTTACCCTAATTAGAGTAATAATAATTCAGCCATAGGCTAAAATATGTCATTCCACTTTTCTAGTAACCTCAACAAAGTTACCATTATAACATAATCACATATATTTATAATGTTAATTGTAGATTTAACTTATGCTTCTCATGCAATTTCTTTCATTTTAATCTATCATTTCTCATGATAATGATTATTATTATATATATATATATTTTCCATAGTAACTTAAGAATTTACAACTTATATTTAACATACCTCTATTAGATATAAATTGTCACTTTTTTTTTTCTTATCTACCTTCCTCTATTATCACCCCACAATTATTCATTTATATTCACTTATTGTTATAAGGAATATCAATAAAATTCCATTTTAGGTGTTTTAACACCCCCCAACTTTTTCCTTCAGTTTTAATTTCATATATCCATTTTTTAACCTTATCCTAAAGGTTAATTTCTCTATGGATATATATATTCTTGCACACAAAACTTTTTTTTTTTTTTTTTCCTTGGGGTTTCCCCCCTCTATTCACATAACTATTGGAATAATAAATTTCATATTTTTTTCTCCATTGTTCTTTGACATAATCTACTCTAATACTTCCCTCTTTATACAATATTGAGCCCTCCATTTGCAGGCCATCCAACCGTATGTATTTACATATATATACATGTATCCTTTTCCTACTATAACCATAGTGTAGGTGGATTTTTCATAAATGTTACCATCCTCTCCGAACACTTTGTACTTTCCACTCATATATAATTGAGTCCCCTATCTATTTCACATATCTATCTATGTATCCTCATACATAGAAAATAAATATATTTACTACACATATATGATAAGTGCAACGACCAATTTATGTATATAATATTTGGCGCTATTACATTAAAACATATCCGCATACAATATAGGGTTACCCACAACTTTCGGTGTCACCTATATAGATTATAAAAGTTTGGACGATATTACACAAAACCCACCATCCATAGAACTATCGCATTTATATATATGATATTTATGACCCACCTACATACATGTGTCACCTATATTTATGACCCAGGTATAGTATTCAGTTAAATTTACTCATTTTAACGTTTGCATTGATACAGAACGCATACGACTATACATATATAACGAATTTTCCATATATATCCATTTATCCCTATCTGCCTTACTTGTTTTATATGTGTTTCAACTTAATATATACTACCTATATATAGCGCCTTGGCAATCACCATTTATAGCTAATACAATCATATACATATATATATATTTCCAACTAACCATTAGATAATATATATATAAATAATATGTTGGTCTATTTCATATGTATACATCCAACTAACCCTTTGTTTACTTGACATATATATAAAATCAAAAGTTCCCATAAGCACATATATGGCCGATGTGAATATAGACCCATTCGTTCCATGCGTATATACATATTATAAGTATATGACCTATTATTATTCCAAACCTTTAATATACTTATTATATTAATACCAACTAACATTTACTATTCCAGATTTAATGTTTAATAGGTGAGCGGATAGGTATTAATTAAATGGGCGCATCATTATAACCATGGAACACCTCTTCGCATAGTTAGAAGTCCCGATCTTTTGTTAATTAATTTTTTTTTTCATGACGTGCTACCATCTACATGGTACTTAGAGGTTGGCATTTCCTTTAATAATTACAATTGAACCTTTCACGCATACCACGGCTACGTGTAATGATTCCGGTGGTAGGTTGACGAGGTTATATAGCGGTTAAGTGTGCCGAGTTCAATCCTCGCGGTTTCCCTTTAACGCGACTTATGGAGTGTAACCCTGGTGTTAGAGCTTCCGGCGGTATGAATAAGCCGGTTTTACCACTTGGCCGGTTTTATAATACGACCTCCGCCTGTCACTGTGTGGTCCCAAAACCACAAGCTGCGCCCTATCACATCTGCAGCCCTGTGCTCACACACTATACGATTTCGGTGTCGAGTGTTTGTACAGATGCCAGGTTCATCGGCGGCCACCAGCTTCTGTCTGAGTGACAACTCGTTCCACTTTTCACAACTACTCCAGTACTGGAAGTGCGTTCACTAACAGCTGGACAGGGGAGGGTGAAAGGGGTCTTTTCGATGAACAATATCGCACGATTTCTCCTACAGCCCGTCTCCCCAGTACTATGCGCAGGCCTAAAATAATATTTACTGATCAGAGATTTACTGGAATTTCAGCTCAGTATGGATCTGCTGAAATCCTCTTTCAGATTTCGTATCAGGTCGAGCTTACTGAAGAGCACCGGGGTAAATCCATGACCAGATTGTCTCAGTACTTTTTGCAGTCGGATTTTTAGGGTTTGGCAATCTTTATTAACCTCGCCCTCCCGGTTGATCCCATTTGCATTTTGTCTCCTTCCGGTTATTATTTCAGAGCTTGCTGATTTAAAGGAGTTTTGCATAAAACTATTTCAACCATTTTCTTCCGGATAACCCTGCGTCCCAGTACCTATTTGGTTGACTATGGCTTATCCCTTTCTCAGTCGGTATTTTTCTTAGGACGTCTGAAGCAAATGAGTTTTCCTGGCAGATTTCTTGTTACCCGCTTTGTTCACGGTTTATTTCTCGGCGTCACAGCCTAGGGAATTTATTTTATTTCTATTGTTCAGTTTCGTGTTAATAGCAGAATTAGTAAATCTAACTCTCTGTATTCGAATACGATTAAATCTGTGCAAAATAAAGGAATACTGATCTCGTTCAGGCAGCAGAGGTGAGGTTTACTCTCTGGCTCGTTTAATCATGGTAAATATTCTTATAACCATAAATCTCCACTCGGTTTTATAACACTTTTGATTTAAAACTGTGTAGGTTTAAATGCTAGGGCGTAACGATTAGGGTTAACGCTGTTGTTTTCTGCCTTGTTTTAGCTTTCGGCCTGTCAACCCGATTTATTTTACCTTTAACTTTAACAGTTATTCATGGCGCCGTGAGGTATCGGTGTTGCTAACATGTAATGGGTTCGTTGATTTTGGTGTCAGTACAGAGTAGTTTCATTTATCAACCATTCGGCTTTATAAGTGGACCACGCCTTCGTTCTAGCAGTAACAATGATAACTTATATATTTACTTGCTTTCATGTCCATAACCACTTCCTTTGTAATTATATGATCCGATATATATATTTCATAATTATATGTCTGCGTAGCACACGTATTGGAGAGTATATAGGTAGTGTTCCATAAGGTTCCTTCTAAATTTTTTTTTTTTTTTTTTTTTTCAGTTCTGTTTGTTGCTGTTATGAACGAATCAGAATTTAATGCATTTTTTCAATCAAAGAAGGGCGCCTGCATTCCATTTGACGGATGCGTGTATACAAAAGCCTCTCCTTTCTGGTTTTTGCATCTTAAACCTGCACTAATATTCTAGTTTGTCCGAATGCCGTAATTTTTGTAGTGTACATATGGACCTCGACAAACTCGTGATCTATGAAAATATATATTATATATTACAGTGATGCAACTTTAGACTGAAAGGAAAGATGTGTTGGAATGCAACTTCTTTGCTGCAGTTCATTAGTTTTGTAATGTTTCTCATGTAATGCATTTATGTTACTTATTCCGCTAGCCTTCACAAGCGGGGTACACATTGGTAAAATTCCTCTGGAAGGCTTTGCTTAGCTTTATGCATAAATTTATGATTGATTTTGCTTGCCATATTTTAGATTTTCATTTTGCATATATAAATATTTGATGGATTGCGTTTCTTAATTCTAAACTACTACACAATAAAAAGCGATTTGGATCTCGAAGTATCCCCACGATTTACATGGATTGCTCTCTTGGCTTGAAATTGAAGCATTATCTGATTTGTCTTCCAAAGATAAATATGCTTCCACCTTTCTTAATTTGAGATAAAGTGTTCCCTTCTACAAAGGAAAGGTTTCCAATTTTGGTGGGAAAGTATATAGTACCACTATACATGTTAAAAATGCTCATATATGGAATTTCGGATGTTATAAAAGTTATAATGCTCACATCTGCAAATCATACTCTGCTATCTTACTTCCTTCCTTACTGCTACATACCATGCATATTTAAAGGAAAGAGTATCATTTACGCAGCACAATAAAATTTATCCCACCCGGTGCCTATATAGCCATACCTATCAATTTTAATTCGGCATTCAGGGACGAATAGTCTTAGTTTCTATGTATAAGGGCATTATCTTTGATTTGTATAATCGTAAAGAAATTCTAAAAGAGTTCTTATGAGTCTTACGGGTAGAACGAGACCTTATTTCTGAGCTTACGATATACTCAATAATTTATGTTATGGTTGACCATATTTCGATAGGCAAATGCTAGAGTTCTTTTTTTTAAATTCCCATTTCTTTTGTATGCTTACATATTTTGAATAGCGTTTGGCTAAAGGCTTTTGTAGTGATTTATTGGGCCATAACATTTGCTTCAAGGAATAAGTTAAGATAGGTGACTCAAATACATGCACTTATACATGTTATCGAAACTTATAAAAAGGAACTTACTACTGCTATAGTACCATTTCGAATATCATAGAATAGCCACTAAAGTTTTTTTTTTCATACTCTATTATTTTACATAGAAATGCTATTTTTCTGAGAGATATCGGTTTCCAGTTGTAACCTATTATAGGTTTAACCATTCTGGTATATGAGCCTCCTCATATTACTCCCATATCAATGTTTCTACTTCCTCCCCATCTGTTACATGTATACTTGAAAGTGTATCCAAGATATTTGTATACTTGAAGAAATATTTTTAATATTCATAAAATTTATAACAGTTAACCATTTCTTTGTGAGCACATATCTTGCCCCAATTTTTGAACTTTAGCTCCGATACCATTTGTCACGTCTCCCCAAACCCATTTTTTTTTTCATAGGATTATGTTATTATTTAATAACATCCGTTATACCTCATCCTCATGTTTACTCCTCCTAAATTTCTTAACTCCGGTTTAGATTCTTTTCAGTACCTACAGACAGCCCTGGAATACAAGAATTTCCATGAGGACTTTTTGGGCTTAACCTCCCCTCTTCTCAGTTCATATAGTAGACTTATATACCTACATATTTTACCTTGTATGTCTCAGGTTGTCTGTGCAGGGTGATCACTAGGCCCTTAATCAAACTTCCCAGTTTGCCGGCCTGCTAATATGTTCAATGTGTTAAAGTTTCAGCATCGAAGTATAGATGTAGGCCTCCTCGCACACATCTATCTCTACGCAGTTCACCACCATTGTTCCACTACTTTCCCAGTAGTTCTATGGATGGTAACCAGATGTTCTGTTCATGGTATTTTACACATGCTTACAATCTTCCTTCACACAGACTGTTATTACACAATAGATTTTGCAATAGGCTTTTTCCCCTTTATTTGACTGTTATAGATATTCAACATGTGTGATATTTTTGGTACAGATTCAACTGTTCCAGGGGGGACTAGGAAACAACTCTTCTTGCCTCACTCCAATGGAGGGAGAGAATATTGAACTGGATAGTTTAGAATCCCTATTATTAATCCTCGTACTTAGTTAGGATTCACTGCTACCTCCATATGTGTACCAGTACATTTAATAGAATACTGTAAATTCTAATTTTTACAATTCTTTCCATTGTGACACAGCTGAGGGTTGTTGTTCCCTACTTTATGTTATTGATCACAGTGAATTCTGTGCCATCAGTATTGTTATGGTAGATTAATTTATTTGGAACTTAATGTTCGTGGGTACCGATTTGTTAACATCTTCTGTTTATACACACAGAATTAAATACTCCTTTAGAAGATAGCCATCTATATCTATACATGGTTATTATATTGGCTGCTCAATTAATCCATCATCTCACCCATCATTATTACAAGGTACTCATCTCTACACTCAACCATTTGTCTCTACTGTCAATAGTTGTGGTTGCAATTACAGAAGTTACTGAACCATTAATCCATCTAACAGTTGCAAAATGCAACCTAACATAACAATTCATACATTACATAATGTACTATAACATCACAACTTCATAAATTTCATAAAAGCCTATAACATCACAATTTCATAAATTTCATAAAGGAATATCATATCACAATTTCATAAATTTCATAAAAGCCTATAACATCACAATTTCATAAATTGCATAAAGGAATATCATATCACAATTTCATAATACAGGGATATGATTAACACAGACTTACAGATATCTCCAAATTTATGCATGCACACCTCTACCATGACCAGTCCTCCCAACCTTAGAATCCTCTTTATCTCCCAGGACTCACCCCCGAGCAGAGATCCTCCCCAGAACAGACTAGCCTCAATCTGTTTCCATGTTCATTTAAGCCGTGCTTTCCCACTGCTTCCACCTCAGCCCAATTTCGTGATGCTTTATCTCTGCTAGCCTAGGCTTCCCATTTTGGGATTCTTTAAAGCTGCTTTAAGCTTTTCCTCCGCTTTTCCAGCTTTTTCTCACCTCTTCCCAACTACTCCTCTTCATTGGGGAAATTTAGATTCCTCCTCAAATCTAAATTAATTTCTTTCAAGGATTTTTTGAAAGATTTTTGGGGATTTGTTGCCTTATCCATCCTCATGGATTTGGAAAGTGATCTCTAATTCTCATCTTGGTCAAAATGCACAATCAATTTATTTATTTTTCATAATTAAGTATTTTACCATATCCACATAATAATTATCCATTGGGGTCCACTCCCCTATGGATGTATGTTCACATGTCTAATTTGAAAAGCATAGAACTTGGGGGTGTTACATAATAATTAAAAATGAGAAGAAAAAAATTTAAAAGAAAATAATAATTCAAAATCTAAAAATAGAAAAAATTACACACATAAAATTTATTAATAAATTACCACTATTATGTTAATATAATAAAATAAAGTTAATATAATAAAATAAATTATAATTATTATGATAATATAATAAAATGAATTGTAATCATTATGTTAACATAATAAAAAGTAGAGGTAATAATTATAAAAGTTATATATAATATCGCAGTTTTTGAATAGACGCTTCTGGATCTAATTGCTTGCAAATGCAAGGATACTTACTTTTTAAGTTCATTATTGGGGTGGGGGGTTTGAACCTTGTCACCATTCATCTCAGATCAAACCAAATCAAAGACCTCGTATCCTCCTTTTAGTTCGACATAAGTACAGGAATCTATGGTTTTGCAAAAATACGTTGTCGATTACATGCAGACTGATCATGCAACGAGACATGCAAATAAATCAATAGAATGATAACATACTGGCCAAGGCCAAGTTGATCATATGAATGGGAGACCCAAAAAGAAAAGAAAAAAATTGAAGTAAGACGGCAATTATGTTGTGTTGTCATCAACCTTTTATGCCTTTTTTCGGTTACGTATATTATTTTTCCAAGTCGGGCAATAACTATATAGTTACAGAAATTGGGGTTTTTGATATCACTTTTCTCGTATTAGTTACTGAGATTGTCTTGTAAGTTGAAAGTGTCACGTTAGTCATATGGGTTTTTTCGTTTATGTAGGATAATGGACCTCGTGGATTGAGTCTTTCTTTTGAAATTAGCTAATAAGTTCAGGCAGTCTGAATGTAACATTAAAAATCTTATTCTATGATTACTTGAAATAACTAACAATCTTATACTATTTATATATAGGAATAGCAAAAGATATCCATTCAAGATCTCCTACGAGGAGGGTTGCCATACGAGAACAATATTGTGTAACCTGATTATGGCCTTTGTTATATGCAATTTTTTTATTGGAGAGGGAAGAGCTACTAAAGTTGTTACAAATAATCTTTATTGATTTCTATCATATCAAATGTCAATGTCAAATATTAAAAACAAAGAGAACTATAGTTCTATCCTAAGAGATACCTACGTGTTCATTTAAAAATTGAATTGAGGCGGTTGTCTTCTTTGTATTCAGCCATATGAAGTTTGCATGCCAGTAACCATTCCTTTTAGGCTACCAAAATTAATTATTACAAAACTATTTGACAATTGAAGAATCACGAATATTGAACTATACCAATAAATAAAAGAAAAACAAATTTAAATAAAAGAAAAACAAATTTAAAGAAAAGAATGGAAAAGAAAAAAATAATTTAAAGAAAAGAAGAAAAGATAAGGAAAAAGTTGATCCAGGAAATCGTTGACTGAAAAGGAAAATTTATAAAGACGAAACATACAGCACAATTCGATGAGCAGTGCGAATTCTAATTGCTTGCAAATCTGACGTGGATGCCTAATCTATGCATCCTTCATCGGCTATTTGGGCAAGTTCTAAGGCTGACGAGATAAATCTCACATAAAACCAAATTTATATCAAAACTTTATTACGTAACAGCTTTTATGATATGTATTTTCTATCTGGGAAGGGAAACTATAAAGCCTCTTGTAAACAATCAAACATCGTAATCTAATCAACTAATTCTGGATTGATTATTCATTTATAACTTAGACGGAATTAATTATTTTAGAAAATAGAAGACAGAGAAACCTACATGTTCATCATGATGAAACGCCTGAGTGGATTCTTCTATTTTTCTTCCGCCATGTTTGATATACCCACGCACGAGTAACCATTCCGTTCGCTCCTGCCAAAATTAATCACCCTCAAAAATCGCTCCGATCAATGGAGGAATAACGAATCTTGCACAAATGGAACGAAACAAATAGATTTAGCTGATCCATGGGTGAAACAGAAAAATTAAGAAGAAAAAACATACCGTGTATTTTGATGGACAAGCTTAAGATAGATGCTTAATCTTTATGGTTCGAATTTTCGAATCCTGAAGACATTGATCTCATCGCATTAAATTTGAGAAAAAACCAAATAAAAATGCATTCTAATGTTATTTACATTTACATATTCATTTACGACTCTCTCTTTGAGAAATAAATAGTTATATATATGGAAAACATACTGCAGAGTTTGATAAACGCTCACATTTACATATTCATTTACGACTCTCTCTTTGAGAAATAAATAGTTATATATATGGAAAACATACTGCAGAGTTTGATAAACGCTCTGGATGTGAGGAAGATTCAAACCTTGAGAACATAAATCCACGATCAAACAAAATCAAAAAACTCTTCCTTCGTATACAGATTCCTCTCCTTCGTTCTCAAGCCTATGCTCATCTCTCTCTCACTCTGCACAAACATCACACAACAAGCACCTACACAGAGAGACACAAACATATAGACTTGCAGATACACAAACATATACACAGAGACACACAAACATATGAGCATACAAATACATGAGCATATAAACATATAATACTAGATGCACATAATTAATAAAAGAAAAACATGCAGAGATAACAAACAACACCAAGGAACGCTTCACACTGCTGTGAAGAGAGAGCATGCAGAGGTTGAACCAAAACAATAAGTAACATTTCTTGTCAATTTGGCAACCAATTTATAGATGGGATATTGTGCTGCACTTTGGATTCCTGCGTCATTCCATATGGTTCATCTAGAAACATATTAGTTTGAATAAAAGCACAAAAGCGACTATACAATTCACATGGCGGATTTTGAATATAAAAACACGAAAAGCAGCTATCTGATTCAGCAGCTCTAAACATTACATTAAATTCAAATTTGATCAAAAAATTCTTCAATTTACGGATAAAAGTCGTCCAATCCATGACTATAAAGATTACATTGATTAAATTTAAGCGTTGGGTATTTTATGCGATGTGGAAGTTTGAATAAAAGCACAAAAGCGGCTCTACAATGTTGCATTATAAACATTACACATTCAATTCAAATTTGATAAGAAAATTCTTGATTTTGGATAAAAGCACTAATAATCCAACGGCTATAAAGCTTACATTCAATTCCAATTTCGATGACATTGGGTATTTTTTTCTGATGTGGAAGTATTATTTTTGAGTTGGGTGAAGTTTGAGCGCTTTGCAACCTAAGAAATTTACTCAATAATTATTTATAAATTAAAGAAATCATTTAATTTAATTATTTATAATATTATTTTTTGGATTCTCTATTTTTAAAATTAAATAGAATTACTATTCAGTTAAATTGAATTGCAGAATGATAAGCCAAGCCAGTGCATTTTGGATGATGCAAATTGATATTTATTAAAATAATATTTATTAAAATAATATTTATTATATTTAGTTTATTTTATTTCGAGTAGTTTCTAGTACGACTTTTCGAAGCATTTTATGATGGTTTTTTCGAGTGTAATTTTTCTAAAATCTAGCAGGAATTTATTCAAAGGAGAAGTTTGATTATTAATCTTGCACAATAGAAGTGGCCTAGGGGTTTTTGAGGGTGCTAAATCCATATATACAGTCAAAACACCAGTTTAAATAACAAAAACAAAGATTTTACCTCAATTTTTTTCACCGGATTCCGGCACCTGAAACTCCAAAAAGTCGCACTAAAGACAACTCCGTTTTATTTAGTTTAGTAATATGTATTTTTTTATTTTGTTTTTTAAAATAAAATAAAAAATGATTAGAAAATATTTAATAATATGATAATATATAAATTAATTAGTTAACTTTAGTTGGTTAAGAATAGGCCTTGTAAGTAAGGCAACTTAAGATCAAACTTGACTCAAGATCAAACTTTACAAATTATTAAGTTAAATAGAGTTAAATAATTAAATTCAAATAGAAATTGAATGCATGGTTAGTAAATGAGTATGGGCAAACAATTAATCTGCAAGTGTTGTATACTTCACCCAAAAAATCAGAAATTCAAAAAAGTCATTTTTTTGCCCATCCGTTGTATTAAATTTTGTCCGATCACTAATTAAATGTCTTAGATATATATTTTTTTGATTTTACATGTAAGTTCAAGTGTGTTGTGTAATGTGGGGGGATGTAAGTTTGAAAAGACAAGGGGAGAAACAAGTTTTACACTATGTTACTCTGCAACCCCGGTGATATAAATCTCAAGAAGAACAATAGTTTTTACCGGTGAAGGAGCCACAACCTCCATATGAATGTGTATGTTTTATTTTTTGAATTATAATCTAAAGTTTGGTTAGTTGAGATTTGGGTCTCGAATTTACCCTAACACTCTGCTTTACTATGTTTCACGTGAGTAAAATTAGTTGCTTATATTTGCTCCTCTATATTGAAAAAAGGGTTCATATGATTTGATTTTTGCAATCGTATGGTATGGATTAAGTGGGACTAAATCATGTTGCATGGGGAGGGGTTTTTTCACCGGCTACCTCTAGAGTCGAGACAGAGAGCAAAGTGGGGACTGCAAATCTGAAGCGGTAACAAATGAGCTAGGGTTGCGGCTCATGGGGTGGGTTGTTACCCTAACCATCCATGTTTCCCCTGTCGACCGTCCAATCAAGAGGTTCAAAGATTAACGTTGGATAGAGCCTCGAAGATGGCCGTGCTGTGGGACAACTGCCACCCATCCAACTCACCGTATGGCCAAGAGTTCCGAATTTCAAGGGATCCGAGGATAAATGACATTAACCCAAAAGCCCATGTGAAATAGTACATGGAATCATGCGCAAGGATATAAAAAGATCCTTACAAAATTTGTAATGCATAAATGTAGAGCGATAAATCATATAGTCAAATCAACCAAGATTCGAAGTACCAAATTATGAATACATTAATCAATACTTTAAGGATTAATTGCGTGTGATGTTGAACATAAAGGTTAAAGAACAATGTGTAACTTGTCCATTTCTGATTGGAAAGATATGAATCATTTATAAATTCTATAACAACGATATGATGTAGTTATATATGCTTTAATAATAATATGAATTCGCTTGTATGATTAGATTCAGAGTATGTAAGTGTAGTAGTAAAGGTAGAAGGTTAATAATGGTATGAGGAATAGTTGTGACATTTATATATTTATTTTCAAATTTTAGAATATTATTATTTTTAATTTTAAGTATTTTTAATCAATTGTTTTTTTTTATTTTTTTTATTTTATTTTTTTGTGTTTTTTTAATAATCGCTTTTCTATTTTTTTCCCAAATTTTCTATTCATCACAATTTCTTCTTATGATAAATAATAAACTTTAATAATTAATTTAAAAATGTTTATATAATTAAAATGTATATAGTTTCTCTGCCCTTCAATATTAATTTTGGAAAAAAATATGTAATCTAAAAAAAGTTTTAAAAAATAAAAAAATAAAATGAAATAAGTGTATAAGTTGAACAAATATTTCATTTTATTTAGTTTTTAAATTATTAAAAAAAGAAGTTTCATCTTTGAGAAAAATCTCTTAGATTGTTTATGTTAATTTGAATATTTTAGGTGAATATTTGTCTAAATATTACACAATCCAACAATTTTTAACATTATTCAAATAATAAATTTAGGGTTTTTTAATCATGTTCCACTCCCTAAGCCGTCAATGGGGAAGGGTGGATAATTGCATGTTTTCTTTAAAGTCTATGTCCATGCACTAATATGTTGATTTGTAGCCAAGACTCTCCATATTGGACCTTTAAAAGGAACTTTGAATGCTATAGATATATAGCAAATGATAATTTATAAGTTACTATTGCTAGAATTACAACTTTTATAGAAGTTGATGAAGGGTTTATAGTTTGAGTTGGAATAAAGATTAACTATTAACGTGTAGTTAAAATATGTTAATCATATAAAAGAATTTATTTCTATTTTTCATTTTGTATATATTTTTTAGAACATATATAAAATTAGTTCACTTAAGGTGGATATTGAAATATTTGTTCATTATTAATATATTTTTTCAATGCTAAGTGTCAACTCCCAATTTAGTATGAAAATTGTTACACATTTCTCTCAGGACAACAAAAGGCTATTAACTTCAAAAAAAAATGATAAGAAAAATTATTAACAATTCTCCAAAATAAAGCTTCAGGATTTTTGAAAGAACCCTCTAGATGTAATGCATTGTTAACCAACTAGTCTCATGCTAACATTATGCGACCACATTGGTACACTTAAATGTATACCTAAAAATTGTAGTAGTAATAACAAGTGGGACCCACCCATGTCATGCAAATTGCCTCATTAAATAATTTATTTCCACAGAAGTAATTTCCACTCTCAATCTCTTTTTAAATTTCAACTTAAAACATTGATAAATATTATACAACAAAAACACAAACCTATATCTCATAAATAATATAGATTACAACCTATTACATTAATAAATTACCATATATGTTATATTAACACCCTCTCCAATATTAATTAAATACTATACATTACAACCTAAAACATTAACTACTTGTATCGATTAATTCATTACTAAGTGCATATTAATAACCCACTATTGGCACGATACATGAGAAGAAAACTTAACGCTACCCTTCTTAACTCTTAGATCTGGTCTTTTTATGGAGATTTACGTTAAACACTCGGAGACCTCGATATTTCTGTGATCTCTGTCCAATCGATGGCTCTTCCCTTGAGTCATCTTGACTGCCTTGAGTCCATCGACGACTACCTGTAAAGTAGGTCACTGGCTAAATGGGAAGAAAATATTTAAAATCGGGGAATTTAAGTTTTCAAGGTGTGAGTTAGATATTGAAGCTCCGTATTTCCACGTGTATATCATTCTTTCAAGTTTGTTGATAATCTTGAGATTTAGATTTCTAAACAATGTTTAGGCAAACAATCAATCCTAATAAATCTAGGAAATGAAATGTCATTTAACTTATCTCATGTATTTTTAGATTTGAGAATTTTGTAATAATTAGATTTAAGAGTAAAAAAAAAAACTATAATATGTATTTTAAATATATAAATGTTTTATATTAGTTATTAAAATTTACAGAAAAAAAATTGTCGAAAAATGTGGAGAATAAAACTTATAAATAAAAAAATAAAAATCAACAAATAATAATAAATAAGTAATAAATAATAATAAAAATAAAAAGGGAAAAAATGGTCTTTGCTAGGGTTTTGTTGGGTCTAGCTGCCAGTGCCGATTTCGCAGCTGTCGCTTCAGAGAATGTTTCTCTCGGCTCTGCTGCCGCCTCCATTATCGATCATGGTGCCTCTGAGGATGCCGCTGCCACAATAAATCAAGTTGCTCCAAAGGTTGATCTGACTGCTGCTACCCTTGGCTCGGAGCTCCAGGGCGGTCATCCATGGCGTGTCGTCGTTGTATAGTGGAAAGAAATTGGGCGCACGCCGTGTGGTGCCTCTTGTCAATGGTGGTGGGGACACTGCTCCGGAGGCCTCGACAACAAATCCTAGTCTTCTCTAACCTAAAACACGATCATATTATACCCACACAAACACTAATTTATTCATAATCAATCTTAAATAATTATATATTATAATTTATAACATTAATCATATACAATACAATTTGAGTGGGTAATGGTTAAGAAATTGTGTTTCTTCTTAAAAAATCACATGTTCAAAACAGAAAACCAAAGAAATAGAGTATGTATGGTTTCCTAAATTTAATAGTCAAATCACACCAATTTAGTGTGATGAAAACGAAATTAAAAAAATTAAATTAATATAGTTTAGTTAATTTTAATTTTAATTGGGTAGGTTAGTAATGTTGTGATTTTTTACAAACTTGGTTTTTAATGTGGTAAAAAGGGGCTCAACTTACTGACTGAGCAAGTTTTTTACTAAGAAGGTTGTTTCTTTTCGCAGTTTCTCATAAAACCCTTGTTCTGAGAAACCTGTTAAGTTCTTTCTTTTCATTATTTTCTATAGATTCCATGTAAATTATTTTCATCAATTTGATCCAAATTTCAATTTTATGAGATCATAGTAGCAAGCTATAGCCATTTTAATTTGATTTATTTTTTTAAAATCGCCTAACGTTTCCCATTTCTAATCTAAAACCTGAAATTGGCCATTCATTCCAATTAATCCAATATTATCGCTCATCTCAGATTTCCTTGATTCATAGAAATGATTTGGGCATCACGTTTATGCTTGAGTTTGTTTATGCTGAAGTTTTCCATTAGGAAATCCAAAATATGGGAAGCTCATCTTTATAATCCAATTACGAAAATCACAACAATGTCATTTAATTAAATATACCTAACTTATGAGATTCAACTTTAATACAAAATTACAACAATTCCAATCACCAAAAATAACCTTATTTATTTATCAACAACATATTAAAACAAATATTTTATTAGCATTAGATTGCAAGTTGACTGCAAAAATATTTTATTAGCATTAGATTAAGTTGACTACACCTACACGACAACTCTATTGACTAGGTAGCTATCACCAAATTATACAATAGTAGTAATATTTAGACATTCATTATTCAAACATGCTAAAAAAAACTAGCGTTACTGTTTCTTTAGGTTTCTTTAATTCAATATTGTATTTAGATTGACTATTTATTTATATTGGTGAAGGGTTAATTTATTATGAGAACATCATTAATGAAGGGTAAAATATTAAAGATAACACTTTTTTGAAGGGAAGCATAATGATTCAAAACGTCAAAAAAAATTTCTGTGACGAGTAAGGAGAAATCCAAATTCCAACCCTGGTCGGCACTCTCGATCATTACTACCTCGTCGATGTCAGCCAAGGCGGTCATCCATGGCGTGTCGTCGTTGTATAGTGGAAAGAAATTGGGCGCACGCCGTGTGGTGCCTCTTGTCAATGGTGGTGGGGACACTGCTCTAGAGGCCTCGACAACAAATCCTTGTCTTCTCTAACCTAAAACACGATCATATTATACCCACACAAACACTAATTTATTCATAATCAATCTTAAATAATTATATATTATAATTTATAACATTAATCATATACAATACAATTTGAGTGGGTAATGGTTAAGAAATTGTGTTTCTTCTTAAAAAATCACAAGTTCAAAACACAAAACCAGAGAAATAGAGTATGTATGGTTTCCTAAATTTAAAAGTCAAATCACACCAATTTAGTGTGATGAAAAAGAAATTAAAAAAATTAAATTAATATAGTTTAGTTGATTTTAATTTTAATTTGATTTGAAATTTTAATAATCATATTAGGACAAGTTTGAGGATTACATCGAATGATTTCAATAAAAAAAATTATATTGTTGGAAAGAAAAAAATTTAAGAAAAGATTTTATTGAAATCGTATTAAAAATTTGATAAGATTATCAAAATTTTGAATATGGACTTAGTTGTGTAAATTTTAAATAAGGATTTGTGGAGATTTTACAAAAATATAATTCAAATTATAACAAAATTATGATAAAAAACTTTAAAAAGAAATTAAAATAGTTAGTTTGTTTAATTTGAAATTTCAAATATTATTTAGATAATTATAATTAATTCAATGAAATGAAATCTGTATGTAAATGATTTGAAGCCTATTTAGGCAAACAAATAATCATAATTAATTCAAGAAATGAAATGTCTATTCAACTTATTTCATATGTTTTTTAGATTTTTTTTAATTTTTTTGAGAGTTTGTGAGAAAGAGTTTTAATAGATGGAAAATTTTATGGAATATGCATTTTAAATATATAAATGTTTTATATTAGTCATTAAAAATTATAATAAAAAGAAAAAACTAATAATAAAAATTTCAAAAACTAATGATTAAAATAACAAAAATATTAAAAATTTCAAAAAATAATAATTAAAATAAAAAGAAAATTTATATATATATATATATATATATATATATATATATATATATATATATATATATAATAATTAAAAATAAGAAGAAAAAAAATTTAATGGAAAATAATAATTCAAAATCTAAAAATACAAAAAATTACACACATAAAATTTATTAATAAATTACAACTATTATGTTAAAATAATAAAATAAAGTTAATATAATAAAATAAATTATAATTATTATGATAATATAATAAAATTAATTGTAATCATTATGTTAACATAATAAAAAGTAGAGGTAATAATTATAAAAGTTATATATAATATCGCAGTTTTTGATAGACACTTCTGGATCTAATTGCTTGCAAATGCAAGGATACTTACTTTTTAAGTTCATTATTGGGGTGGGGGGTTTGAACCTTGTCACCATTCATCTCAGATAAAACCAAATCAAAGACCTCGTATCCTCCTTTTAGTTCGACATAAGTACAGGAATCTATGATTTTTGCAAAAAGACGTTGTCGATTACATGCAGACTGATCATGCAACGAGACATGCAAATAAATCAATAGAATGATAACATAAAATGAGTATTGGCCAAGGCCAAGTTGATCATATGAATGGGAGACCCAAAAAGAAAAGAAAAAAATTGAAGTAAGACGGCAATTATGTTGTGTTGTCATCAACCTTTTATGCCTTTTTTCGGTTACGTATATTATTTTTCCAAGTCGGGCAATAACTATATAGTTACAGAAATTGGGGTTTTGATATCACTTTTCTCGTATTAGTTACTGAGATTGTCTTGTAAGTTGAAAGTGTCACGTTAGTCATATGGGTTTTTTCGTTTATGTAGGATAATGGACCTCGTGGATCGAGTCTTTCTTTTGAAATTAGCCAATAAGTTCAGGCAGTCTGAATGTAACATTAGAAATCTTATTCTATGATTACTTGAAATAACTAACAATCTTATACTATTTATATATAGGAATAGCAAAAGATATCCATTCAAGATTTCCTACGAAGAGGGTTGCCATACGAGAACAATATTGTGTAACCTGATTATGGCCTTTGTTATATGCAATTTTTTTATTGGAGAGGGAAGAGCTACTAAAGTTGTTACAAATAATCTTTATTGATTTCTATCGTATCAAATGTCAATGTCAAAAATTAAAAACAAAGAGAACTATAGTTCTATCCTAATTTTTTTAGAAAATAGAAAGAGATCCTACGTGTTCATTTAAAAATTGAATTGATGCGGTTGTCTTCTTTGTATTCAGCCATATGAGGTTTGCATGCCAGTAACCATTCCTTTTAGGCTAATTATTACAAAAATATTTGACAATTGAAGAATCACGAATATTGAACTATACCAATAAATAAAAGAAAAACAAATTTAAAGAACAGAATGGAAAAGAAAAAAATAATTTAAAGAAAAGAAGAAAAGATAAGGAAAAAGTTGATCCAGGAAATCGTTGACTGAAAAGGAAAATTTATAAAGACTAAACATACAGCACAATTCGATGAGCACTGCGAATTCTAATTGCTTGCAAATCTGACGTGGATGCCTAATCTATGCATCCTTCATCGGCTATTTGGGCAAGTTCTAAGGCTGACGAGATAAATCTCACATAAAACCAAATTTATATCAAAACTTTATTACGTAACAACTTTTATGATATATATTTTCTATCTGAGAAGGGAAACTATAAAGCCTCTTGTAAATAATCAAACATACTAGTCTAATCAACTAATTCTGGATTGATTATTCATTTATAGCTTAGACGGAATTAATTATTTTAGAAAATAGAAGACAGAGAAACCTACCTGTTCATCATGATGAAACGCCTGAGTGGATTCTTCTATTTTTCTTCCGCCATGTTTGATATACCCATGCACGAGTAACCATTCCGTTCGCTCCTGCCAAAATTAATCACCCTCAAAAATCGCTCCGATCAATGGAGGAATAACGAATCTTGCACAAATAGAAGGAAACAAATAGATTTAGCTGATCCATGGGTGAAACAGAAAAGTTAAGATGAAAAAACATTGATGGACAAGCTTAAGATAGATGCTTAATCTTTATGGTTCGAATTTTCGAATCCTGAAGACATTGATCTCATCGCATTAAATTTGAGAAAAAACCAAATAAAAATGCATTCTAATGTTATTTACATTTACATATTCATTTACGACTCTCTCTTTGAGAAATAAATAGTTATATATATGGAAAACATACTGCAGAGTTTGATAAACGCTCTGGATGTGAGGAAGATTCAAAACTTGAGAACATAAATCCACGATCAAACAAAATAAAAAAACTCTTCCTTCGTATACAGATTCCTCTCCTTCGTTCTCAAGCCTCTGCTCATCTCTCTCTCACTCTGCACAAACATCACACAACAAGCACCTACACAGAGACACACAAACATATAGACTTGCAGATACACAAACATATACACAAAGACACACAAACATATGAGCATACAAATACATGAACAAACATATATTACTAGATGCACATAATTAATAAAATAAAAACATGCAGAGATAACAAACAACACCAAGGAACGCTTCACACTGCTGTGAAGAGAGAGCATGCAGAGGTTGAACCAAAACAACCCGTAACATTTGTTGTCAATTTGGCAACCAATTTATAGATGGGATATTGTGCTGCACTTTGGATTCCTGCGTCATTCCATATGGTTCATCTAGTCACATGACCGTTTGAATAAAAGCACAAAAGCAGCTATACAATTCACATGACCGTTTGAATAAAAGCACAAAAGCAGCTATACAATTCAACCGCTATAAACATTACATTAAATTCAAATTTGATCAAGAAAATTCTTCAATTTTGGATAAAAGTGTTGATCCAATCCAACGGCTATAAAGATTACATTCAATTCAAATTTCGATAGGTTGGGTATTTTTGTCTGATGTGGAAGTTTGAATAAAAGCACAAAAGCAGCTCTACAATCGAGCCGCTATAAACATTACATTCAATTCAAATTTGATAAAGAAAATTCTTCAATTTTGGATAAAAGCACTAATCCAATCCAACGGCTATAAAGCTTACATTCAATTCCAATTTCGATGACATTGGGTATTTTTGTCTGATGTGGAAGTATTATTTTTGAGTTGGCTGAAGTTTGAGCGCTTTGCAACCTAAGAAATTTACTCAATAACTATTTATAAATTAAAGAAATCATTTAATTTAATTATTTATAATATTATTTTTTGGATTCTCTATTTTTAAAATTAAATAGAATTACTATTCAGTTAAATTGAATTGCAGAATGATAAGCCAAGCCAGTGCATTTTGGATGATGCAAATTGATATTTATTAAAACAATATTTATTATATTTAGTTTATTTTATTTCGAGTAGTTTCTAGTGGGACTTTTCGAAGCATTTTACGATGGTTTTTTCGAGTGTAATTTTTCTAAAATATAGCAGGAATTTATTCAAAGGAGAAGTTTGATTATTAATCTTGCACAATAGAAGTGGCCTAGGGGTTTTTGAGGGTGCTAAATCCATATATACAGTCAAAACACCAGTTTAAATAACAAAAACCAAGATTTTACCTCAATTTTTTTCACCAGATTCCGGCACCTGAAACTCCAAAAAGTCGCACTAAAGACAACTCCGTTTTATTTAGTTTAGTAATATGTATTTTTTTATTTTGTTTTATAAAATAAAATAAAAAATGATTAGAAAATATTTAATAATATAATAATATATGAATTAATTAGTTAACTTTAGTTGTTTAAGAATAGGCCTTGTAAGTAAGGCAACTTAAGATCAAACTTGACTCAAGATCAAACTTTACAAATTATTAAGGTGGTTGTGCTTTGTGCTAGGGAAAAGAGACATACTAAAAAATTTAGACAACTAAGAGGTGATGTAGAAAATCACAAACAACTTAAACAAATAAAAAATATATAAATTTAATAAGAAATTAAAATATAAATTAATTAAAAATATTCATTAAAATTTAACATCCATTATTAAAAATATTAGCAATAGATAAATGTTCAATGATTAATGACATTGATCTAAAAAATAATTGAAATACTTTTTTTTTTTCTCTGAACATGGCTACTTCTATATTGATAAAAATAAAATTACAAAGAGGCAGCGGTCTCAAGATTTCCAGCCAAATGCTGCAGCATTCTCGCTTTACAATGCAGGTCATTGACAGATGAAACATGCTGATAGTTGACCAAGAGAGCTATAAAAACTATGACCTTAGTGGACTGAAAGAGATGATTGGCTGCAATGACTAGATTGTAAACAGACCTTGACAGAGTGACATCAATAGACATTACCAGAGGGCCTGGATTTTTACAGTTCCTACCCATTACAGAACCCAAAACTGACATTTCGAAATGCTGAGTCAGTGCCAAAATTGAAATCATAAACCGAAGTATGCCACCCACACGGGGATATCGGCAGTTTAACAAAAGAGTGAACATGAGAGCTGTAGAACAGTGGAGCACCCAACTAGAATTGAATACCTCCATTCCAACAATAACCAAAAAACCAGGAATGCAAACCTGTTTAGACTTCATGAGAAGAGGGAGGTTCTTCCTCAACGATGAGGCAAGCAAACTTGTATGGATCATCTTCATCAGGAGGAGGGCAATCCTTGCTAGCGGAGCTGCCATCATTAGGAGCACTGGGACCTGCCTGCAGACCCACATCAACATTAACACCAGGATCAACACTCTGTCAGATATCCTTCTGAGAAATGCGATGCTCGGCTTCCTCGTTAGTCGCCAGAGGCTCGACATCGTCTTTAGTCATCATAGCCGCTGCAAGAGTAGCCATGACTTGACTCGAGGAAGCTTCCCGGAGGACAATGGTAACAGTTACAGAGGGAGACATTGGCTGAAAGTGGTGGGGACCACATTTGTCTACGGGGAGAGTGCGCCCTGGAGGAAAGACAAAAGTGCCCAGCTGCATTGAACTGATCCCGACCCCTACCACGACCCCGTCTGGAGGTAGGAAGGCGAACAGGGCCGAATTCCGAAGAGTAGGATGAAGAATCAGAGGTGGAGGGGGAGGACCTGTGGTTCACTTGCCCACGAGAGCTGCCTCTCCTGCAACGCATTCTTGGGCACAGTCGAGGCATTGTGTGAAGAGCAGAGGGAGCAAAAATGTCATCAGAATTGTGGGAGCAGCGGAGATCCGAAAGGAAACTTGCATGAGCCTGCAGAGGGTAATTGGTTGGAGAGGCGGACGGGCGAAGGTGATTGCAGAAAGAGCTGTTGGTATAATGGAATCCCGGCATGAAGTTTACAGAGCCACCCAAAGCACATTGCATCCCTGTGCTGGTGTGTGAGCGATACTCAGCTGCAGCTAGGGAGCAGCAGGTGCAGAGGGGAGGAGCGCAAATAAGATCATCGGAGGGCGCCATATCTGAAGAGAGAGCAGGAGATCGTCGGGAGATGGGCTTCATTAAATCCGCATTGAATACCTGGACGGAACAAATTAAAGCCGGCATCATGTGAGGTAGGGTGGCGGTGGTGAAAGGCCACGCGCCATCCCGCCATCTCACCTGCGTACCACATACCTCATTATACACCCGCATCCGGGAGAAATACTTACTAATAACCAAAACATATATATAATTATTACTAAAAAATTAAAATATAGATAATTAAATTAATTTATAAATAATTAACTAAAATATACATATAAAGTTAAAATATTCATTAAAATTTAACATCTATCACTAAAAATATTAACATAAGTTAAATAAATTTTCAATGAAATAATAACCTAAGTTAAATAAAATGTTCAAAACAATTTATTTAAAAAAAAACAACTGAAATACTTACTAAATACTAAAACATATATATAATTATTAATATTAAAAACTCTTCGAAAACATTTAAAAGAAATTATTAAAATCTTTCACAAAATTAAATGTTGAAAACCTTTCACAAAACTTTACTCATTCATTTGAATATGAGGGCGTGTCGGTTCCATTCGTAATTTACTAACTGCGGATTGGCCGTCATGTAGGGGATTTGATGTGTTCGGTTAAGATGTTTTGTCAGCGGATGTTCTCTGTTCTTGGAAATATACTTCGTATATTAAACTATGGTTATGAATATTTTAAGAGAGAGTTATTAAAACCTTGTGAAGAATCCTTATTCGCATTCATTCTTGCAATGGGAAGCAACGAACAAGACAAGGAAAGGAACGAAGGCTTTAGAGAAAAACAATAATGTAGAATTAATAATATTGGAATTATTAATTAATTATAATTATATAACTACATGTGTTTGGTTAATATAAATTTTATCATGAATGTAATGATATATTATATCTAAATCACATTATAAATTTTGTATGATAAAATCATATAATTTAACTTATATTATATTAACAAGCATATTTCATTTCTTGCGATCTCGCACTATTGCGAGGGCATAGACAAATTGCGTTCTCTTGTGCGAAACCTTGTATACTTTCCCTCCATTACCGCAACCCATAATTTCCAGTTTCTCAAGCTCGGACGGGGTGATCTGGTATGAATTTTGTGTGGCTTGGGGCATCTGAGGTGGCCACGACCAAGGAAGCAGTGTGGTGCAAGAGGAGTGTGCGGGGAAATGATTTTTAGCCTAGAGTACAAGTAAGAGTGAAGATTGCTTTCCTTACCACAAAACTACTGGCAGGACACCTTGGAAAGCAACTTACAGGCAGGGCAGAACTTACAAGGAAGAGTGATGGTCTCACTGGATTGCGAGGATCATGAGATCCAATGTCTCTTGTTGCGCTCGGCTTATATTGCCTGAAAACAATGGAACTGATCACTAGTATCAACAAGGTATGTTTGTAAGGTAGAAGGTTAATATTAGGGTCTTAGGTCTGTTATTCATGAGTCACGAGGTTGGTTAATGACTGGTAAATGTAGTTTCATACCCTCTATCATATTGACTGGACTATTAGAGGATATTTAGAGGATATTGACTGTCTATCATACCGGCTGTGCGGGTCATAATAGTCTCTCTGTGTGTGAATTTATGCGAGGAGGTATTCCTAAATAGGTGCACTATGGTTTTTGATTGGTGTGGGGAAATTATCTTGGTATGGATATTTGTTGGAAAATTAATCACAACTACCGCTTTTAATTTTCTGACAGCAACCATACCTCAGGGAATGTTTTGCAAGTTGCTGATTGTGTCTGCAGAGAAGGACAAGTTATGAGCAGAGTACATAACCCATTCCGCAATAGAGTTAAATAATTAAATTCAAATAGAAATTGAATGCATGGTTAGTAAATGAGTATGGGCAAACAATTAATCTGCAAGTGTTGTATACTTCACCCAAAATCTGTAAAATTCAAAAATTCATTTTTGCCCATCCGTTGTATTAAATTTTGTCTGTCTCTAATTAAATGTCTTAGATATATTTTTTTTGATTTTACATGTAAGTTCAAGTGTGTTGTGTAATGTGGGGGATGTAAGTTTGAAAAGACAAGGGGAGAAACAAGTTTTACACTATGTTACTCTGCAACCCTGGTGATATAAATCTCAGTAAGAACAATAGTTTTACTGGTGAAGGAGCCACAACCTCCATATGAATGTGTATGTTTTATTTTTGAATTATAATCTAAAGTTTGGTTAGTTGAGATTTGGTTCTCGAATTTACCCCAACACTCTGCTTTACTATGTTTCACGTGAGTAAAATTAGATGCTTATATTTGCTCCTCTATATTGAAAAAAGGTTTCATATGATTTGATTTTTGCAACTGTATGGTATGGATTAAGTGGGACTAAATCTGTTGCATGGGAGGGTTTTTCACCGGGCTACCTCTAGAGTCGAGACAGAGAGAAAAGTGGGACTAAATCTGAAGCGGTAACAAATGAGCTAGGTTGCGGCTCATGGGGTGGGTTGTTAACCTAACCATCCATGTTTCCCTGTCGACCGTCCAATCAAGAGGTTCAAATATTAACGTTGGATAGAGCTCGAAGATGGCCAGTGTGGGACAACTGCCACCCATCCAACTCAACAGATGGCCAAGAGTTCCAGAATTTCAAGGGATCCGAGATAAATGACATGAACCCAAAATCCCACGTGAAATAGTACATGGAATCATGCACAAGGATATAAAAGATCCTTACAAAATTTGTAATGCATAAATGTAGAGCGATAAATCATATAGTCAAATCAACCAGGATCTGAAGTACCAAATTATGAATACATTAATCAATACTTTAAGGATTAATTCCGTGTGATGTTGAACATAAAGGTTAAAGAACAATGTGTAACTTGTCCATTTCTGATTGGAAAGATATGAATCATTTATAAATTCTATAACAACGATATGATGTAGTTATATATGCTTTAATAATAATATGAATTCGCTTGTGTATAATTAGATTCAGAGTATGTAAGGTAGTAGTAAAGGTAGAAGGTTAATTTTTTTTTTTTTTAATGGTATGAGGAATAGTTGTGACATTTATATATTTATTTTCAAATTTTAGAATATTATTATTTTTAAGTTTAAGTATTTTTAATCAATTGTTTTTTTATTTTTTATTTATTTTTTGTGTTTTTTAATAAGCGGTTTTCTATTTTTTTCCCAAATTTCTATTCATCACAATTTCTTCTTATGATAAATAATAAACTTTAATAATTAATTTAAAATGTTTATATAATAAAAATGTATATAGTTTCTCTGTCTTTCAATATTAATTTTGGAAAAAATATGTAATCTAAAAAAGTTTTAAAAAATAAAAAAATAAATGAAATAAGTGTATAAGTTGAACAAATATTTCATTTTATTTAGTTTTTAAATTATTAAAAAAAGAAGTTTCAACTTTGAGAAAAATCTCTTAGATTGTTTATGTTAATTTGAATATTTTAGGTGAATCTTTGTCTAAATATTACACAATCCAACAGTTTTTAACATTATTCAAATAATAAATTTAGGGTTTTTTAATCATGTTCCACTCGGGCTGTGAATGGGAAGGGTGGATAATTGCATGTTTTCTTTAAAGTCTATGTCCATGCACTAATATGTTGATTTGTAGCCAAGACTCTCCATATTGGACCTTTAAAAGGAACTTTGAATGCTATAGATATATAGCAAATGATAATTTATAAGTTACTATGGCTAGAATTACAACTTTTATAGAAGTTGATGAAGGCTTTATAGTTTGAGTTGGAATAAAGATTAACTATTAACGTGTTGTTAAAATATGTTAATCATATAAAAGAATTTATTTCTATTTTTCATTTTGTATATATTTTTTAGAACATATATAGAATTAGTTCACTTAAGGTGGATATTGAAATATTTGTTCATTATTAATATATTTTTTCAATGCTAAGTGTCAACTCCCAATTTATTATGAAAATTGTTACACATTTCTCTAACAAAAAAAGGCTATTAACTTCAAAAAAAAATGATAAGAAAAATTATTAACAATTCTCCAAAATAAAGCTTCAGGATTTTTGAAAGAACCCTCTAGATGTAATGCATTGTTAACCAACTAGTCTCATGCTAACATTATGCGACCACATTGGTACACTTAAATGTATACCTAAAAATTGTAGTAGTAATAATAATGACCTCCTTAGTCTACATAAAAAGTGTAGTAATAACAAGTAGGACCCACCCATGTTCATGCAAGTGCCTCATTAAAAAATTTATTTCCACGAGAAGTTAATTTCCACTCTCGATCTCTTTTTAAGAAATTTCAACTTAAAACATTGATAAATATTATACCACAAAAGCTTCAAACCTATATCTCATAAATAATATAGATTACAACCTATTACATTAATAAATTACCATATATGTTATATTAACACCCTCGCCAATATTAATTAAATACTATATATTACAACCTAAAACATTAACTACTTGTATTGATTAATTCATTACTAAGTGCATATTAATAACCCACTATTGGCACGATACATGATAAGAAAACTTAACGCTACCCACTATTGGCACGATACATGATAAGAAAACTTAACGCTACCCTTCTTAACTTATAAATAAAAAAATAAAAATCAACAAATAATAATAAATAGGTAATAAATAATAATAAAAATAAAAAGGGAAAAAATGGTCTCTGCTAGGGTTTTGTTGGGTCTAGATGTCGGCGGCGATTTCGCAGCTGTCGCTTCAGAGAATGTTTCTCTCGGCTCTGCTGCCGCCTCCATTATCGATCATGGTGCCTCTGAGGATGCCGCTGCCACAATAAATCAAGTTGCTCCAAAGGTTGATCTGACTGCTGCTACCCTTGGCTCGGAGCTCCAGGGAGGTCATCCATGGCGTGTCGTCATTGTATAGTGGAAATAAATTGGGCGCACGCCGTGTGGTGCCTCTTGTCAATGGTGGTGGGGACACTAATCTGGAGGCCTCGACAACAAATCCTAGTGTTCTGTAACCTAAAACACGATCATATTATACCCACACAAACACTAATTTATTCATAATCAATCTTAAATAATTATATATTATAATTTATAACATTAATCATATACAATACAATTTGAGTGGGTAATGGTTAAGAAATTGTGTTTCTTATTAAAAAATCACAAGTTCAAAACAGGAAACAATTTATTTATAAAAAAATAACTGAAATACTTACTAAATACTAAAACATATATATAATTATTAATATTAAAAACTCTTCGAAAACATTTAAAAGAAATTATTAAAATCTTTCACAAAATTAAATGTTGAAAACCTTTCACAAAACTTTACTCATTCATTTGAATATGAGGGTGTGTCGGTTCCATTCATAATTTACTAACTGTGGATTGGCCGGCATGTAGCGGATTCGATGTGTTCGGTTAAGCTGTTTTGTCAGCGGATGTTCTCTGTTCTTGGAAATATACTTCGTATATTAAACTATGGCATTGAATATTTTAAGAGAGAAAGTTATTAAAACCCTTTGAAGAATCCTTATCTACATTCATTCTTGCAATGGGAAGCAACGAACAAGACAGGGAAAGGAACGAAGGCTTTAGAAAAAAACAATAATGTAGAATTAATAATATTGGAATTATTAATTAATTATAATTATATAACTACATGTGCTTGGTTAATATGAATTTTATCATGAATGTAATGATATATTATATCTAAATCACATTATAAATTTTGTATGATAAAATCATATAATTTAACTTATATTATATTAACGAGCATATTTCATTTCTTGCGATCTCGCACTATTGGGAGGGCATAGACGAATTGTGTTCTCTTGTGCGAAACCTTGTATACTTTCCCTCCATTACCGCAACCCATAATTTCCAGTTTCTCAAGCTCGGACGGGGCGATCTGGTATGAATTTTGTGTGGCTTGGGGCATCCGGGGTGGCCACGACCCCGAGAAGCGAGTGTGGTGCGAAAGTGTGAGGGGAAATGATTTTAGCCTAGAGTACGAGTAAGAGTGAAGATAATTGCTTTCCTTAGAAATAATCCTCTTTGACGGGGACACCTCCACCTTGGAAAGAAACTTACGGGCGAGGAGCCAGAACTTACGAGGAGAGTGATGGTCTCATGTGGTTGCGAGGATACGCAATCTGATGTCTCTTGTTGCGCTCGGCTTATATTGCAGAAAGCAATCAGGAAGTGATCTCTAGTCTCAACAAGGTATGTCTGTAAGGTAGAAGGTTAATATTAGGGTCTCAGGTCTGTTATTCATGAGTCACGAGGCTGGTTAATGACTGGTAAATGTAGTTTCATACCCTCTATCATATTGATTGGACTATTAGAGGATATTGACTGTCTATCATACCCTCTGTGCGGGTCATAATAGTCTCTCTGTGTGTGAATTTATGCGAGGAGGTATTCCTAAATAGGTGCACTATGGTTTTTGATTGGTGTGGGGAAATTATCTTGGTATGGATATTTGTTGGAAAATTAATCACAACAACCGCTTTTAATTTTCTGACAGCAACCATACCTCAGGGAATGTTTTGCAAGTTGCAGATTGTGTTTGTAGAGAAGGACAAGTTATGAGGAGAGTACATAACCCATTCCGCAATAGAGTTAAATAATTATATTCAAATAGAAATTGAGTGCATGGTTATTAAATGAGTATGGGCAAACAATTAATCTGCAAGTGTTGTATACTTCACCCAAAATCTGTAAAATTCAAAAAGTCATTTTTGCCCATCCGTTGTATTAAATTTTGTCTGTCACTAATTAAATGTCTTAGATATATATTTTTTTATTTTACATGTAAGTTCAAGTGTGTTGTGTAATGTGGGGGATGTAAGTTTGAAAAGACAAGGGGAGAAACAAGTTTTACACTATGTTACTCTGCAACCCTAGTGATATAAATCTCAGTAAGAACAATAGTTTTACTGGTGAAGGAGCCACAACCTCGATATGAATGTGTATGTTTTATTTTTGAATTATAATCTAAAGTTTGGTTAGTTGAGATTTGGTTCTCGAATTTACCCCAACACTCTGCTTTACTATGTTTCACGTGAGTAAAATTAGTTGCTTATATTTTCTCCTCTATATTGAAAAAAGGGTTCATATGATTTGATTTTTGCAACTGTATGGTATGGATTAAGTGGGACTAAATCTGTTGCATGGGAGGGTTTTTCACCGGGCTACCTCTAGAGTCGAGACGGAGAGCAAAGTGGGACTAAATCTGAAGTGGTAACAAATGAGCTAGGTTGCGGCTCATGGGGTGGGTTGTTACCCTAACCATCCATGTTTCCCTGTCGACCGTCCAATCAAGAGGTTCAAAGATTAACATTGGATAGAGCTCGAAGATGGCCAGTGTGGGACAACTGCCACGCATCCAACTCAACAGATGGCCAAGAGTTCCAGAATTTCAAGGGATCCGAGATAAATGACATTAACCCAAAAGCCCATGTGAAATAGTACATGGAATTATGCGCAAGGATATAAAAGATCCTTACAAAATTTGTAATGCATAAATGTAGAGCGATAAATCATATAGTCAAATCAACCAAGATCTGAAGTACCAAATTATGAATACATTAATCAATACTTTAAGGATTAATTGCGTGTGATGTTGAACATAAAGGTTAAAGAACAATGTGTAACTTGTCCATTTCTGATTGGAAAGATATGAATCATTTATAAATTCTATAACAATAATATGATGTAGTTATATATGCTTTAATAATAATATGAATTCGCTTGTGTATGATTAGATTCAAAGTATGTAAGGTAGTAGTAAAGGTAGAAGGTTAATTTTTTTTTTTTCAATGGTATGAGGAATAGTTGTGACATTTATATATTTATTTTCAAATTTTAGAATATTATTATTTTTAATTTTAAGTATTTTTAATCAATTGTTTTTTTTTATTTTTTATTTATTTTTTGTGTTTTTTAATAAGCGGTTTTCTATTTTTTTCCCAAATTTCTATTCATCACAATTTCTTCTTATGATAAATAATAAACTTTAATAATTAATTTAAAATGTTTATATAATTAAAATGTATATAGTTTCTCTGTCTTTCAATATTAATTTTGGAAAAAATATGTAATCTAAAAAAATTTTAAAAAATAAAAAAATAAATGAAATAAGTGTATAAGTTGAACAAATATTTCATTTTATATAGTTTTTAAATTATTAAAAAAAGAAGTTTCATATTTGAGAAAAATCTCTTAGATTGTTTATGTTAATTTGAATATTTTAGGTGAATATTTGTCTAAATATTAAACAATCTAACAGTTTTTAACATTATTCAAATAATAAATTTAGGGTTTTTTAATCATGTTCCACTCTCCCGGATGCGGGTGGAATGGGAGATTAATGGTGTGCAGGGGGGCACATGGGTTGGCGCGTGGCTCACCACCACCGCCACCCACCCTCGCAAGCATATGAACTTAAATGCCACTGTCCGACAATTAAATGTGGCTCCAGGGGAGCTCTATCCCCGATACCAGATCATTTTTACATTTACGATGGAGGATTCTGGAAATTGCTTGTATGTTCAGCCCCTCAGAGCTTGTTGTTCGCCTGCTGCAGCTGAGCGCAGCTCACGCACCAGCACGGGGGCTCGTTGCGTTCTCAATTGTTGTATTGACATTCTGCCAGGCTTCCACTTCTCGAACAGTGCCTCCTGAAACCTTCAGCGCTCGTCCTCCTTCGAGTCCTGTCAACAACAAGTCCATATCGCTCAATCCATGCCTCGCTTACGCCCGAGGATGCGTTGCAGGCGAGCGGGTGCCATTGGGCGCACCATAAACAGGTCCTCACCTTCCAATTCCGATTCCTCATCGTATTCTTCAGAATTTGGTCCTGTGCGCATTTCTGCTCCGCGAAGAGGCCGTGGCAGAGGCCGGAATCGGTTCAGTCCTGCTGGGCACTTCCGCCTGTCCTCTCGGGCTCACTCCCACCATGCCCACTTTCATTTCCCCTGCAGCGTCAACAATACTTCTCTCTTGGCTACAGTAACCATTGACCTTCGGGCTGCCCCCTCTGATCAGGCTACTTCGGACCAGTTTCGCGCCGCCTCGGTGGCTTCTCAGGAGCCCACTGTGAGGGCAGAGCATCGCAATCTTCAGGCGGACATTCAGCAGAATGTCTCTTCTCCGGACAAAGCTGCCAACTTGGACGTTGAGGCAAATCCTTCGGCTCCACCTGATGGGGATTTAGCGCACCATGGTGCTCCACCTCCTGCTGATGAGGACCCCTACAATTTCGGATGTCTCATTGTCGAGGAAGATCCTCCCTCTGCTCAGTAACGTGGTTCCTGGTCTGCGCTTCTGCATTTTGGTTTTCGTCGACCCGAAGGTGTCTTTCTTCAGTCCTATGTTAATGTTTATTTCTGCTACTTCTCTTATGGGTTTCCTTTTGGTTTATGGATGGTCTCCCCTGCGTGGGAACTACACTCTGCTATATGTCCAGGTCAAGACTTTTGTCACAGGTTATAACACAGTCATTTTTGTTTATGCTATGATACAGAATTGTAAAAATCTGGCTGCTATGGCCTACTCCACAGGAGTCTTACTTTTCAGGTCTGTTCAAAATACTGTCATAGATGTCAAACACTTGTTAGGAACAGACAGTCTTACTGTTCTACAAAGTTTTCAGAGTCTACTTCCAAAATGTTGTGATGATGATTGTCCAGTTTGTAAAGCGAGAATGCTGCATCAATGGGCTGGAATTCTCGAGGCTTCGGTCTCTATGTAACACTATTTTGTATCAATATAGAAGTAGCCATATTCAGAAAAAAAAAAAAAAAAATCATGTTCCACTCGGCCTGTCAATGGGAAGGGTGGATAATTGCATGTTTTCTTTAAAGTCTATGTCCATGCACTAATATGTTGATTTGTAGCCAAGACTCTCCATATTGGATCTTTAAAAGGAACTTTGAATGCTATAGATATATAGCAAATGATAATTTATAAGTTACTATGGCTAGAATTACAACTTTTATAGAAGTTGATGAAGGGTTTATAGTTTGAGTTGGAATAAAGATTAACTATTAACGTGTAGTTAAAATATGTTAATCATATAAAAGAATTTATTTCTATTTTTCATTTTGTATATATTTTTTAGAACATATATAGAATTAGTTCACTTAAGGTGGATATTGAAATATTTGTTCATTATTAATATATTTTTTCAATGCTAAGTGTCAACTCCCAATTTAGTATGAAAATTGTTACACATTTCTCTCAGGACAACAAAAGGCTATTAACTTAAAAAAAAAATGATAAAAAAAATTATTAACAATTCTCCAAAATAAAGCTTCAGGATTTTTGAAAGAACCCTCTAGATGTAATGCATTGTTAACCAACTAGTCTCATGCTAACATTATGCGACCACATTGGTACACTTAAATGTATACCTAAAAATTGTACTAGTAATAATAATGACCTCCTTAGTCTACATAAAAAGTGTAGTAATAACAAGTGGGACCCACCCATGTCATGCAAATTGCCTCATTAAATAATTTATTTCCACAGAAGTAATTTCCACTCTCAATATCTTTTTAAATTTCAACTTAAAACATTGATAAATATTATACCACAAAAACACAAACCTATATCTCATAAATAATATAGATTACAACCTATTACATTAATAAATTACCATATATGTTATATTAACACCCTCTCCAATATTAATTAAATACTATATATTACAACCTAAAACATTAAATACTTGTATTGATTAATTCATTACTAAGTGCATATTAATAACCCACTATTGGCACGATACATGAGAAGAAAACTTAAAGCTACCCTTCTTAACTCTTAGATCTGGTCTTTTTATGGAGATTTACGTTAAACACTAGGAGACCTCGATATTTCTGTGATCTCTGTCCAATCGATGGCTCTTCCCTTGAGTCATCTTGACTGCCTTGAGTCCATCGCAGACTACGTGTAAAGTAGGTCACTGGCTAAATGGGAAGAAAATATTTAAAATCGGGGAATTTAAGTTTTCGAGGTGTGAGTTAGATATTGAAGCTCCGTATTTCCATGTGTATATCATTCTTTCAAGTTTGTTGATAATCTTGAGATTTAGATTTCTAAACAATGTTTAGGCAAACAATCAATCCTAATAAATCTAGGAAATGAAATGTCATTTAACTTATCTCATGTATTTTTAGATTTGAGAATTTTGTAATAATTAGATTTAAGAGTAAAAAAAAAACTATAATATGTATTTTAAATATATAAATGTTTTATATTAGTTATTAAAATTTACAGAAAAAAAAAAATGTCGAAAAATGTGGAGAATAAAACTTATAAATAAAAAAATAAAAATGTGAAATAATAATAAATAAATGTGCGTATGGAATACAAAATAAAAGGGAAAAATTGTCTCTGCTAGGTTTATTTGGGCCTAGGCGCCGGAGCCAAATTTACTCGATAATGATTTATAAATTAAAGAAATCATTTAGTTTAATTATTTATAATATTATTTTTTGGATTCTCTATTTTAAAATTAAATAGAATTATTATTCAGTTAAATTGAATTGCAGAATGATAAGCCAAGCCAGTGCATTTTGGATGATGCAAATTGATATTTATTAAAATAATATTTATTATATTTAGTTTATTTTATTTCGAGTAGTTTTTAGTGCGACTTTTCGAAGTATTTTACGATGGTTTTTTCTAGTGTAATTTTTCTAAAATCTAGCAGGAATTTATTCAAAGGAGAAGTTTGATTATTAATCTTGCACAATAAAAGTGGCCTAGGGGTTTTTGAGGGTGCTAAATCCATATATACAGTAAAAAAACCAGTTTAAATAACAAAAACCAAGATTTTACCTCAATTTTTTTCACCGGATTCCTGCACCGAAACTCCAAAAAGTCGCACTAAAGAAAACTCCGTTTTATTTAGTTTAGTAATATGTATTTTTTTATTTTGTTTTATAAAATAAAATAAAAAATGATTAGAAAATATTTAATAATATAATAATATATAAATTAATTAGTTAACTTTAGTTGGTTAAGAATAGGTCTTGTAAGGCAACTTAAGATCAAACTTGACTCAAGATCAAACTTTACAAATTATTAAGGTGGTTGTGCTTTGTGCTAGGGAAAAGAGACAAACTAAAAAATCTAGACAACTAAGAGGTGATGTAGAAAATCACAAACAACTTAAACAAATAAAATATATATAAATTTAATAAGAAATTAAAATATAAATTAATTAAAAATATTCATTAATATTTAACATCCATTATTAAAAATATTAGCAATAGATAAATGTTCAATGATTAATGACATTGATCTAAAAAATAAAGATTAATTACTTTTTTTTCTACTGAAACAAGAGCTGCCTATATATTGATACAAAATAAAATTACAAAGAAGGCGGCGGTCTCAGATTTCCGGCCCGGTGCCAAAATTAAGTCGATTCACCAAAATTGAAATCATAAACCGAAGTATGCTGCCCACACGGGGATATCGGTAGTTTAACAAAAGAGTGAACATGAGAGCTGTAGAACAGTGGAGGACCCAACTGGAATTGAATATCTCCATTCCAACAATAACCAAAAAACCAGGAATGCAAACCTGTTTAGACTTCATGAGAAGAGGGAGGTTCTTCCTCAACGATGAGGCAAGCAAACTTATATGGATCGTCTTCATCAGGAGGAGGGAAATCCTTGCTAGTGGAGCCGCCATCATTAGGAGCACTGGGACCTGCTTGCAGACCCACATCAACATTAACACCAGGATCAACACTCTGTCGGATATCCTTCTGAGAAATGCGTTGCTCGGCTTCCTTGTTAGTCGCCAGAGGCTCGGCATCGTCTTTAGTCGTCATAGCTGCTGCAGGAGTAGCCATGACTTGAATCGAGGGAGCTTCCCGGAGGAAAATGGTAACAGTGGCTAAGAGGGAGATATTTCTGAAAGTGCAGGGGAATTGAAGACGAGCCTGATGAGAGTGCGCCCTAGAGGAAAGAAGAAAGTGCCCAGCCTTATTGAACTGATCCCGACCCCTACCACGACCCCGTCTGGAGGTAGGAAGGCTAACAGGGCCGAATTCCGAAGAGTAGGACGAAGAATCAGAGGTGGAGGGGGAGGACCTGAGGTTCACTTGCCCACGAGAGCTGCCTCTCCTGCAATGCATTCTTGGGCGCAGTCGAGGCATTGTGTGAAGAGCAGAGGGAGCAAAAATGTCAGCAGAATTGTGGGAGCAGGGGAGAGCCAAAAGGAAACTTGCATGAACTGCGGAGATGGTGGGTGGAGAGGACGAAGGCTGAGAAGGTGATTCTGGAAAGAGTTGTTGGTATAATGGAATCCCCGCATGAAGTTTACAGAGCCCACCCAAAGCCCCCATCGCATCCACGTATACAGTGTGTGAGCAATACTCGAGGCTGACTAGGAAGCGAGCAGAGTTGAGGGAGGAGCACAAGTAAGATCATCGGAGCGCCATATACGGGAAGAGAGAGCGAAGTCAGTGGAGACAGACTGTGCTTTCAACGTGAACACCTGGACGGAACAAATTAAAGCCGGCATCATGCGAGGTAGGGTGGCGGTGGTGAAAGGCCACGTGCCATCCTGCCATCTCACTTGCGTACCACATACCTTATTATACACCCGCATCCGGGAGAAATACTTACTAATAACCAAAACATATATATAATTATTAGTAAAAAATTAAAATATAGATAATTAAATTAATTTATAAATAATTAACTAAAATATATATATAAATTATTAAAATGTAGATTATTTTAAAAATATTCATTAAAATTTAACATCTATCATAAATATTAACATAGGTTAAATAATTTATATTAAATAAATAGGTACAATAAATGTTTATATAATTACATCCTTATATACTTTCTCTGTCTTTCAATATTAATTTTGGAAAAAATATGTAATCTAAAAAAGTTTTAAAAAATAAAAAAATAAATGCAATAAGTGTATAAGTTGAACAAATATTTCATTTTATTTAGTTTTTAAATTATTAAAAAAGGAAGTTTCATCTTTGAGAAAAATATCTTAGATTGTTTATGTTAATTTGAATATTTTAGGTGATATTTGTCACAAATATTACACAATCCAACGATCAATTTCGCAGCTGTCGCTTCAGAGAATGTTTCTCTCGGCTCTGTTGCCGCCTCCATTATCGATCATGGTGCCTCTGAGGATGCCGCTGCCACAATAAATCAAGTTGCTCCAAAGGTTGATCTGACTGCTGCTACCCTTGGCTCGGAGCTCCAGGGCATAGGGCGGTCATCCATGGCGTGTCGTCGTTGTATAGTGGAAAGAAATTGGGCACACGCCGTGTGGTGCCTCTTGTCAATGGTGGTGGGGACAGCGCTCTGGAAGGCCTAGAACAGCAGAATCCTAGTCTTCTCTAACCCTAAAGCAAAGTCATATTATACCCACACAAACACCTAATTTTATTCATAATCAATCTTAAATAATTATATATTATAATTTATAACATTAATCATATACAATACAATTTGAGTGGGTAATCGTTAAGAAATTGTGTTTCTTCTTAAAAAATCACAAGTTCAAAACAGAAAACCAGAGAAATAGAGTATGTATGGTTTCCTAAATTTAAAAGTCAAATCACACCAATTTAGTGTGATGAAAAAGAAATTAAAAAAATTAAATTAATATAGTTTAGTTGATTTTAATTTTAATTTGATTTGAAATTTTAATAATCATATTAGGACAAGTTTGAGGATTACATCGAATGATTTCAATAAAAAAAATTATATTGTTGGAAGGAAAAAAATTTAAGAAAAGATTTTATTGAAATCGTATTAAAAATGTGATAAGATTATCAAAATTTTGAATATGGACTTAGTTGTGTAAAATTTA
>JAXQQM020079644.1:0-16020 GCA_034641835.2 Pinus albicaulis | reverse complement strand
CCAGCTAATGTATCTAATACTTGATCTATGAAAGGTAAGGGAAAATGGTCTTTAAGAGTAGCTTTATTTAGTTCTCGGTAGTCAACACACACCCTCCATTTTCCATTTTTCTTTGGTACAATTACCAAAGGAGAAACCCACTGACTATCTGAAATAGGATAGATGAAATTAACATTTAACAATTTTTGCAATTCCTCTTTAACAATTTCCCTAAGATTTGGATTCATCCGTCTTTGAGGTTGTCTGATTGGTTTGCAATTTGCCTCTATATATATGTGATGAGTACAAGTCTTGGGAATTATCCCTTTCATGTCAGTGTATTCCCATGCATATGCAGAAGAATGTCTCTGTAATACTTTGACTAACTCTTCTTGTTGAGATTTTTCTAGGTTCTTGCTTATGTTCAAAGTTTTGCCTGGAAAAATTTCACTTGTAGAGCTGCCAAATTTGTCCATAGAATGAAGAGACATCTGCCGTTAGTATGAATCCTTTGTCGAAGTGTATGAAAAAGGACCACTTTAGCTACGCATAACTAATAGCCCTAACAACAAAAGTGGCTGCCAATATCTTCAGATCTGCGGTTAGTTAGACAAGAAAAGAGCTGCAAAACACCAGATCTATGCATGGAAAGACATTAAGCAGTAAAAACAAGGGTTTGCTCCATATACCAATGGACAAGACAAGAACAATTTTTGAAAGAATTTTTATATTAATCGGGCACCTGGGAGGAAAACAAGAAGGTGTATCCAATTCTCCTCAGTGGGATGGGTTCTTGGAAGTCCTCAGCACTTCAGATCTAAGATTTCTCTCTCTTGTTGGTGTAGAAGACCCACACAAAGAATGGAACTCAAAGGGAGCTCACATAGCAAATGGCAGAAAATGGTGACCAAGTGTATAGATCCAGAGTGATCTAATAGGCAACAAAAGGTGAAGAATGGTAGGAAAAACCCTCCTATTTATAACAAAATATTGAGTCATTCTAGATCTTGGTGCATGGGTTAACCAGATCTAGATCCACTTTTTATGGAATATTTTATTATATTTGTTGGAGGGAAAAGGTATTTGACTTGGGTCAAATCCCTTATTTTGTCAAAAATAAATAAATAAATGATTTATTTATCTTTTTAAGGAAGCGGTTAGAAGATAATCAAATAAATAATGATTTATTTAATTATTTAAGGAGGTGCTTGAAAGATAATTAAATAAATAATGATTTATTTAATTATTTGTGGATGATTTGGTCATATTTAACAAGGAATATCATCTAAATAAGGTTTAAATGATTATTCCTAGAAAATAATAAGATAAATAAAGGTTTATCTAATTAATTTCTTTGATTTTGGGTTAAATATGACTGGGAATAATAATTAAATTATGGTTTAATTAATTATTCCATGAGGAAAATCAAACAAATATAGGTTTGTTTAATATTTCCTTTTGGGGTTTCCTGTTTTAACATAGTGAAAGCAGTTTTACTTAGGGTAAAACTTGTCTTACATGGTGTACTTGGGTCCATCTAATGATAATAGGTTAGATGACCAAAAAATGGTGTAACAGATTGCCCCCCAGCGTGCGAGTGTCAGGAGCAAATCGTATGACCGAAGTACGTTGTAAGAACACAATCACTAGACAACAAAAAGGATGTCAGAGAGAGAAATGTGAGGTAGATAGTGTGCTGAAGGACTAGACCCTGAGGAGACGAGACTCGCAGGTGCAACAAGTCTCTTTTTATGAGAGGGTACTTGTGCTGAAGGCGGCAGGGGAGGCATACCTATGCCCGCCGAGACAAAGTACAAAAGAATAGTGTGTCCAGTAAACAAGGGACCGAACCATAAAGTACAGCTGGCATAATCATGAGCCAGATAAAAATACAATGAGGAATCCCACATACATGCTGTGCCTGGGATAACAGCCAGGACTTGTACAATAATATCCGAGTACATGAGATACAAATACAACCCAAATGCCCCCTGTAAATGGGGAAGGGCTCACAAAATCTGACTGATACATGCAAGTTGAAGAGGCGCTGCAAGTGGCTACGGCCAACATCATCAAATATCTGGAGCTGCATCGAAGGCTACAAAGAAGAGGTCATCCGGGCATGTGGGGGGCTACCTGCAGGGCCACCCCCTCATGAGGGTTGAAACATCTCACACACACCCGGGAATCATCAAGAGCTGCTGCTGGATCACTGGACCATCAAGTATATGAATCTCGATCATGCTGAAGGAGCTGGAGAAACAATCAAGCCAAAGGGAAAGGAGATATCCCTTTGCCTAATCCGAGGCACCGAACAAGAGTGGAAGCTGGAACCAAGGTACACCGCCCTCTAGACCTAGCTTCTGGAATAAATGAGCTGATGTCGACAGAAGGAGGTCCGCCATAGTTGAGGCAATGAGAGACCCTCAACTAAGGCACGAGAGAAAAGAGTAGAGCGACGGACAGACTGACACTAATGATGAGAGTGAAATGGAAAGGACTGAGTAGCGAATGGACGACTTCCCTTGTTAGAGCATAAAGGGCATGAATGACATGGCAGCGACTGACACAATATCATATGGGACAGGGGACAGTGGGACTGAAGGTCATAATGTGCGACACAAGAGAGAGACCAAGCAATGAAGGATGGAGGGCTAGAGCAGGGTACAAAGGGACCCAGGATAGACTCCATGAATGCGATGATGACTCAACTTGGATGCTCTAAACAAGGGTGAATTGATGGTGCTGCCACATAGTAAAGGCCCAATGGGGGACCATGAAAACATGAGTACAAGATGGTAACTCATGACGAAAATCGACACGAACAAAGATAAGTAAGGAGGCAAAATGGTGCCCCAAGTACAAGTGTTGTAAGTGAGGAAGTTCGATTTGAAGGAGAGGTGAAGTGATCCTTCTTGGACAAAATAGCTCTTGGCGAAGGATGAAAGTACAAAAAAGATGCTGGCTATCTAACAGAACATAAAACACACATCTCAGAAGGGAAATGCTAAGGGTAATATTTTCTTAAGATAGAGTGCATTGCGAGGATTAGGAAGAGGATTGCCTTCAAAGTCCTCTAAAAGGTATGCCCCCTTACCAAGATCCTTACTGATAACGTAAAGGCCTAGCCATAATGAGTCAAACTTCCCGTGACCAAGGACATCATGGGCTTGGTCACATACTAGAACAAGGTCACCTTTGTGAAAAGGATGAGGCTGGACTTTTTGGTCATATTGAGCTTTGGTGCGTTTCTTGGCCGCTTCCATGGTTTGCAATGCAACACGGCGGTCTTCAGAGGCACGCTCAGGCATGATAAGTCGTTGTTATAGAGGTTGGGTGTCAGGGAGAAGTTCAACAGCCAGATGAAGGGAAGGGATTTCACACTCGATTGGTAAGACAACCTCTTCTCCAAAAACGAGGTGAGGAGGGTTATGGTTGAGGGGCATAGGTGCCCCCGAGCATGGTGTGGTCATGCCAAAATGTATTTAGAAAAAGGGGAATCTAAACACATTTAAATGATGTGGTGTGCCATTTGTTCTCGTTATGGTTATGCAGTTTGAGAAAGGCAATGGAGGATTACCAATCTCTTTTGGTACTGCATATAGGGATCAAATGGAATTTAAGTTTCTGAGTTGGCATACCTGGTGTCACTATCCCAAAAAGAGGATTTGGAGATAATGAACTGATGCTCTCGTATAAAAGCTATAGGTTGGTCAACAATAATGTCTAAGAGACTGGGTTGCTGATGTAAGATGAGGGAACGATAAGGGGTATCATCCCTAGAGTGATCTGAAGTGGTATGGGACTCTAGAGGTTCTTCTAAATGTGGAAGAATACTGGGACTAAAGTCAACATGACCAGATACACTAGGAGAGTGGTGGAGAATTGCTTCTCTTGGTCTCTCAAATGTGGGTGCCCCCTTACCCAAACATTGGGTTTCAATGTAATGGCCACAAGGTGGATGTGGTGTGAACACCTGGGTTCGATGTAAGGGGGAATAGATAACGTCAGGGGTGGGGATTTTTTCCATAATTTTGTCATCGCGATAGAAGATGGGGTGACTGGTGGAAGAAAGACCACCTGACGTGGTGAAGTGACCTGAATCATCATCATGAGAAGAGAGGTTCACATGCGCATCGTCACAAGGGGTGACCGAAGAGTAAGTAGATAGAGGATCTACCGATGTTGAGCCCAAGATGATCACTGAAGGAAGGTCAAGCGAAACAACAGGGGAGGATTCAGATGGAATGTTCCCCGAGGGTCTCATGGATGATGATAGGTAAAAAATGTTGGACGAAGGCTCCGCCATCTCGACATCAGGAGGGGGAATGTCAATGGGAGCGGTCATAGCTGGTAGTTCTGCTGAAGCAGAATGAGCAGATAGGAGAGAGGTGGACTCATTGCGCCTGGCCTCGAATTGGTGGACCGCAGCGATAGAGGTGCGGAAGTCCTCGAGGCGGGGACAAAGATGGGTGTAATGGCCATGGAGATCACACAAAGCACAGGGGTGGTTGGTGTGAATAGTCTTGGGGTTCTTGGCCGCGGTCACGGAAGGAACAGAGGCTTCTGGGACCGCAGACTTAGGGAACGTGACATTAACCATGGGCTTAAGATGAAGCAATCCAGGGCAGGTATGGGTGGCGTGGCCAACAACATCACACAAAGCACACTGGATGGTATGCTTTGGAGGCCGAGGAGGGGCAGGGTTTGTCGGGGCAGCCTTGTCCTTTGATGCCCCCTTGCGAGCTTTGCCCTTCTTACCCGAAGCGGTCACAACAGGAGGTGGTTCCTGTTGAGGTGACTGAGGCACTGATGCAGCGAGAGAAGTCATGGGGACCGGTTGAACCGGGGTCAAAGCGATATAAGGTTTGGGCTGACCAGGCAAGGTGGGGGCTGGAGGATCAAGGTACCAAACGGGAATCCCAAGGGTCAAGTTAGGAAGAGAGAGGGTGGCCATGACCGGTACCGTGTACACTCCTGGTGGGGGAGCTAGGAACGGTATCTGCCCAGCAGGGTAATGACCAGGAGGGACAGCTCCGAGATGGTTAAGGCCAGGGGGAACTGATCTAGGAGGATAAAGGGGTTCATGGATACCAGCTGTAGGGGGAGGGCCAGAAGGAGGAGGTCTGGCTGGCTGAAATGAATGGCTAGGAGCAGGTTGCGGAGGGTCAGGGGGAGGTTGCTGGCTAGCCGAGGCAGGCCGCTTACGGGCAGCCTGAGATGATTGCATCATGCAAACATTCGATAAGCTGGGATCAGTGATAGGAGGAGGGGGAAGGTTAGGAAAAGTTCCAAGCAGGGAGGAATCTTTGTAAATGCCAGGGGAGACACTGGTCAAGGAATCGACGGTTTGCTTGTTGGCTACAGAAGAGATGGTCGTCTCAGGTGAGGTCTGAGATTTTGGCTCATGATATGTCAACTAGTCAATGGTGACTATCTTTCCATTATGGGGGAAAGACATCTTGCGGAAAACCGCGGATCGGACAACAGACATAGCATAGGTGTAGCTTCGCCCCAATAGAATGTTGTAGTCTAGCGGGGCGTCTATGACTTCGACGTCAACGCAAACAGTCTTACCGGCGAGGGTGATAGGACAATTATGAAACAGGCCAATGGGCTGGGAGGCATGGCCGTCCCACGCTCGAAGGGTGATCGTGGAAGGGACCAACTCAGGGGATCCGAGTTGCTTCCAAACCGAGGCGGACATCACGCAGGTGGATGCCCCCTCATCAATTATACACCAGGAAACGTTGGCATTCTGGATTTTGACTGGGATTTGGAAGGCGACGGAAGGAGGGAGAGGAGGATGGTCCGATTGAGTGGCGTCGAAAACAATCATTTGGTCATCAGCAGGATCTACAGTGCCCACGGCAGATAGTAGAGCCTTCTTTTGGGAAGGGCACAACTGGAGGAGTTCCAGTGTGGAAATGGCAGCAGGAGATTGCGCCAAATCATCTACTATGCTATACGAATGAGAAGCTCAACCAGAAGCAGCATTTCGATGTAACGGTCCTTTAGGAATCTTGGTATGGACCTCAACTTTGGGTTGAGGGATATGTAAGGGACCATTGGTTGTCGAAAGAGGCTCTGTAGAACCGGAAGAAGGGGACTCGGGGGCAGACTGAGCGGGAGGCTTGGGGTACTGGCGAGACCGAGTTTGAAGGTTAAGGTCGACGGTTAGAGGTGGATCAGAGTTCATCATGAGGATCTGGTAATTGGAGGAACCAGAAGGGGAAGGTGGAGTGGCCACCTGTCCGTTAGGTGGTTGGGTAGCCATGAATCCCTGCTGTGCATCCACCGGCTCTTGAGGGGGTGGTGACGGCTGTTGCAGGGGTTGAGAAGGCAAGGGAGGCGAAAGCACATATGCTGGAGGAGCTGGCGCACCAGGCTGCGGATGAGGGTAATGGTTAGGTTGGGCAACATTGAGGTAAGCAGGAGGTTGGGCAAAAGGATGAGACATGCCGTATCCTGGATGCGTGCTACCGGGAGGGGGAGAAGTGCAGGGAGTGGTGCCCCCTCCCCCAGGAAAACCATAGCTCATGAGAGGTTGAGCGGATGGATGAGAGATAGATCCAACGATACTGTCGGTAGCATGAGGTGCCCCCGGTGTATGGGCATCACCGGGTTTGGGGAGATCAGGTAGGACAGTAGGATCATAACCTGTCTGAGCGTAGATCAGGTCATACTTTAATGCCATTTGGAGGGCATCTTCTTCGGTTTGAGGAAAATGCGATGCGACATCTTTCCCAATAGGGGACAAGAGAGATCTAAGGAACCAGTCCATGTAGAAACGGTCTTCTAAGGGAGGAGATTGGCATAGGCTCCGTCTTCTTCGCCATTCCTGGACGTGGGTAGAAAGGCGGGTTGAAGAGGTTTGCTTGAAGGAAGTCAAGAGTTCGATACCAGTGTCATAACGAAGGGGAAGCTGGAAGTAAGATAAAAAAGCCCGGGCAAGAGTTGCAAAGGTGGTATGGGAGGAAGTGGGCTGATCAACATACCACTTAGAAGCTTCGCCTGTAAGCATGCGTTGGAACAATCTAAGACGAACAGAGTCATCGGTAATGGAGGTAGATGAACACCACATGTGGAAAGATCGAACATGATTTGAAGGATCTTCTCCAGCACGACCTTCAAACTTTGGGATGTCAGAAGGGAGCTTTGTCGGCATAGCAAGCCAACTAGCGTCATGATGTATAGGGTCATTTATCAATCGGTCCAAATCTGGGAGGCTGAGGCCTGCCAAGAAAGGAAGCAAGGGTGTAGTCGAGGTAGTTCTCGTGGTGGTTCCGTTAGTAGTAGTTCCGGCATTAGGGCCGGGAGCACCGCTAGCGTTAGGCCCTGGACCAGACATAGTGAAGGTGACAGGGGGAGAACCTAGAAGGAAAAGGAGGACCCGATGAATCAGAAGAGGAGTCGGAGTGTGGACTCGAGGGTGGACTGGCTCGACGACGGCGGGGCGGAGCAGGTCGATCGACCGGAAACTAAGTGTGAAGGCCAAGAAGTCTCTGGGAAAGGCGCTTTGGGGGCGCAATGATGACAGGAAGAAGGAAACCGACAAGGGCAGAAAGGGACAGAATCAAGCGATGTCAAGGGCAGATAGGGTGTAGTGACAATTTATTTTAGAGTCTTTGCCAGGCGATGTTAACCAGGCGCTTCTTCACTTAGGGTCAGTGTGTGGTGTGCATTAATTTTAATTTTTAAACCCTTTTCGTTTTGAGAGCAAGAAAAAGTGTGTTGTGTAACTGACAAGAAATCTGCATAGAAAAATATAGATTGCTGAAAGGACAGAACATTTAACAGCTAACCATGCATCAATCTAACCCAAAAAGGCGAGTCTCTCAAAACTACTCTAAAAGAGGGCAAGAATCTACTCAAAACACATATAAAAAAGAGGCCAATAGATCTAGGGTCAAAAGGGACAGGGATCTAGAGGATAAAGCTGCTGAAAAGAGGTGCAGATCACAGCCAAGAGACAGAGGCAAGGTGGCTGGAAAAAGGAAGGAAATCAGCAAAAAATGGAGGGGGCAAGGGGGAGGCCCAGAAAGTAGGTCCAAACAAAACGACAGGAGGTGATTTGAAAGGAAGAAAGGCTGATTTCAAAGGATCTGAAAGGGAGGTAACAGATCTAGAAAAAAGGAGGCTGAAGCTCTGAAAAACAGACGGCTGAAACAACTTAAAACTCTTCCACAAAAGTGGAGGGTACTAAAGCCCTAAGGGGCTAGGTTCCCACTTAGATGAGTAAAAACAGATCAGAACTTGGTCAAAATGGGCTGAGACAGAGGCTGGAGGACCCTGGCAGAAGCTGCAGCAAAACCCAGAAAAATTGCAGAAAAATTGCTGAAAAAATGGCAGGTCGCAGTTTCTGACCTGATTTCAGTGCAGGTCGCAGGAAATAGGCTAAAAAGTGTGACCTGGAGGTCCAGGTCGCAGGTTTAGGGCCAAAAAGTGCGACCCCCAGTTCCGGTTGTCTCGGCGGCAGATTTTCAGAAAAGTTGCCGTCTCAGTTGCGGCTGGTGTCGCTTACCTGCGCAATAGGGCCAGAAACACACAGAAGTTAGAAATTTTGATGTTTTAGGGTTTTATGTGAGAAAAACAACATGAAAATAGGAAAAATAAACAGCTGAAAAGAAACCCTAGGGTCTGAAGTAGCTGGATATGCAGGAATATGAAAAACGACAGCGGTCGTAATTTAAAACCCGTGTGGAGTCGCCATTTGTTAGTATGAATCCTTTTTCGAAGTGTACGAAAAAGGACCACTTTAGCTACGCATAACTAATAGCCCTAACAACAAAAGTGGCTGCCAATATCTTCAGATCTGCGGTTAGTTAGACATAAAAGAGCTGCAAAAAACCAGATCTATGCATGGAAAGACATTAAGAAGAAAAAGTAAGGGTTTTCTCCATATACCAATAGACAAGACAAGAACAATTTTTGAAAGAATTTTTATATTAATGGGGCACCTGGGAGGAAAACAAGAAGGTGTATCCAATTCTCCTCAGTGGGATGGGTTCTTGGAAGTCCTCAGCACTTCAGATCTAAGATTTCTCTCTCTTGTTGGTGTAGAAAACCCACACAAAGAATGGAACTCAAAGGGAGCTCACATAGCAAATGGTAGAAAAGAGTGACCAAGTGTATAGATCCAGAGTGATCTAATAGGCAACAAAAGGTGAAGAATGGTAGGAAAAACCCTCCTATTTATAACAAAATATTGGGTCATTCTAGATCTTGGTGCATGGGTTAACCAGAACTAGATCCACTTTTTATGGAATATTTTATTATATTTGTTGGAGGGAAAAGGTATTTGACTTGGGTCAAATCCCTTAATTTGTCAAAAATAAATAAATAAATGATTTATTTATCTTTTTAAGGAAGCGGTTAGAAGATAATCAAATAAATAATGATTTATTTAATTATTTAAGGAAGTGGTTAAAAGATAATTAAATAAATAATGATTTATTTAATTATTTGTGGGTGATTTGGTCATATTTAACAAGGAATATTATCTAAATAAGATTTAAATAATTATTCCTAGAAAATAATAAGATAAATAATGGTTTATCTAATTAATTTCTTTGTTTTTGGGTTAAACATGACTGGGAATAATAATTAAATTATGGTTTAATTAATTATTCCATGAGGAAAATCAAACAAATATAGGTTTGTTTAATATTTCCTTTGGGGTTTCCTATTTTAACATAGTGAAGGCAATTTTACTTAGGGTAAAATTGGTCTTACATGGTGTACTTGGGTCCATCTAATGATGATAGGTTAGATGACCAAAAAATGGTGTAAACATCCGCCAGATGACAAAAAAAAAAACTCAATATTGGATCCCTCTTGAAAATGATTCATGTTCGTGTTCTCGAGAGGATTCAAAGCTTGCAGTATTCAAATCTGACATCTTCACTAATTTCTCGAAATTGTGAAGAGTGGTTAAATCTTCTTCATCCTCTATCCATCGAGTGTCATCTAGATCTCGTAATTGTCCTAGCCGTGGAGGATATAAAGTGAATTTCTTAGCTTGAACTACCATCGAGATATACATATCACTGTGATCTACAACTAATAAAAGCATTACCGTAGCTAACCAAGGTCTTCCTAAGATAATAGGATGGCCTCCTAGATTATTCTTGAGTTAGGATCATGAAATCCACAGTATTCCCAAGAATCTAGGGACACTGAATGTCTTCATTACCCCCATCCGGTTTGACTGGGCCGTGGATTCATCTCGCAATCAGAATAGCGGTGGGTGTAAAGAGAAGATTAGGAAGTTTCATTTTGTCCATGATTTGTCTACTCATGATATTTATTGTTGCTCCTAAATCAATGAGTGTGTTTTGAATTTCAATTCCATTGATTTAATTTTGACAATCGGATTTTTTGGGTCAAGATACTTTGGAATAGAAATCTGCCCCATCATAATGTCCATTATTTGTCCCACTTTTTCACTTGAATTTTTTTGGTTTCTCTTATTCTTTTTCTTGTTATTTTCATACTCAACTCCTTTATCGCTTTGGCTAAAATTGGGATTTCCTGATGGTTTGCACAATGGAATTTTAATGCAAACATTTCTCAATCTATCTAAGAAATCATAATTAGGCAATCATGATTTGTTTTTCTACACCTCTATCAATTTGTAATCTTTCCTAAAGGGAGGTAAGTAGAAGTAGATGACTATTGCTCTAATATTGGGGGAGTTGAATTTATTGGATCTTTTTGTTTTAGTTTTTCAATGTGTGGGTCTTCAAAGGATGTGTCTTCCTCAAGACTTTTATTCACCCGTAGGGAGTCTCCCCACTATCTTGTTCTTGTATGATCACATAAGGTTTCCTTTTCAAGTATCCTTCCACTCCAAGTCAACATCACTAAGGTCTAGAGGAGTAATTAAATAAGTTGGAACCGTTGGTCCCTCTATCATGTATGTATTCCGAGGGTTCTTACATTGGGCTTGCATGGCCGAGCCTACAATTGATTTTATTTTTGAGGGAATGGTAATGGAAGTGGTTGATTTTTATGTGGTTGGTTCGATGATGTTGTTGAGGATTTTGTTGAAGATTTTGGAGGAAAATTTTGTTGAAAATTTTGAGGATAAAAATGTGGGATATGGTGATAGGATGGTGGATACCGATAGTATGGAGAGTATCTTCCATATGGGCTTTGTGTTCTCAGGCCAAAGATTGAGATTGATTTTTAAATTTGTGCCAAGGTTGCTACCAAGAATCAAGGTGGAGGTTGATTATACATTCGATCATGGAATCCTCGTGTCCGAGGTCCTTGCCAAGGTCTTCTAGATAAAAATCGAGATACGCTGTGGAATCTGTAGGAGTTTCCTCCCCGAAAGATAGCTTTGAGACCAAAGAAGAGAAGGACAATTCTTGGTCTCATGTTTCTCGAACAAATGACACAGTTTCACAACTTTTACATCCAAAGGACACTCTCTCAAGGCATGTTTCTTTCTACATTTGGGGACGTAAGATTGCCAAAGCATCAGATTCAGCCTTTTGCTTGTTTTGTATCTTAAGGGTGTATATTTGTTCACTAAGACTCCCTAAGATGTCGATTTAAAATCATCAAGCATATGTCCTATTTCTCGATCTACTTACCGTCCCGTAGCTGCACTTACTCTTGCCCTTGCAAGAGCAGGACCTCGACCTTCGATGCTTAGATTTCCTCTCTTGAAAGTTTGATACATAACTCATATATTTTAGGTAATGTGAGTTGTGATATATCCCCTTTCCCATCATGTTAAGGATATCCAACCATTCATCCCTAATTGTTTTCAACAAAAGAACTTTAAGGTGTCTTGATCTAGGTTTTTCATTTTTGCCCTTTTGATGTTGTAATTAAATCTTCCAACAAATCTTCCAAATTTTCATCTTCTTTTTGTGTAACATTCGAACACCTCTTTCCTTATGGATTAACCTAAGATACAATAATCCAAATATCTCTCTAGAAATGCTTGTTTCCATGTCTTCCCATGTTCTAATAGAACTATTGATTAGACTCATAAACCACTTCAATGTCAAAGCCCTTCAAAGTTGAAGGAAATAATTTCAATTTTTGAGCATCTTCTGTAAGCAGTCATAAGTTCTACACAACACTTCAAATTCGAACAAGAAAGTTTCAGATCTTCGCCTTAAGTCCATAGAAGTTTGGAAGCGATCGCAGGGTGAAATGTTTTTCATGGTTGTATTGGTTTCTTCATCAATTATAGGGAACCCAAAGAGCTTCCTATTCTACCTCTTCCTCCATTTGCACCTCTCTACCTCCTTCTCCTACCTCTACTCCTACCTCCAAATAGTGTGTTTTCTCCATTAAAACCTCTCCCTCCTTCTTCCTCGCCATGGTTGACTCTCCCGTGGAAGTGGAAAGGTTTGTGTCCCTACCAGAGTTTTTAGATTTTCTTCATGGCAGGGCTCTAAGGATGAAGTGGAAGGTTTTTCTAATGGGATATCTGATTTCAGGTCTTCTAGAAGTCCGTGATCGCAGCGATTGGAAGATGGGTTTGAGTTGAAGGTGTACTAGCTCTCCGATCTAGATGAAATAAGTGGTGTTATATAAATCAAACTTCTCGCCTCTCGTCGCTTATAAATCTTCCTCAATCTCTCTACATACGCATATAATTGTTTTTGGATGCTAAGAAATAAAGGTTACCTAGTTTTCACTTCCTAAGAATGGCACCAAAATGTTTGGTCTCAATCTAGTCTCCTAAATTAGCTCATTTTAATTTTCAACCTGTGGTTGGTAAACCCGTCATGGAAGTGTACCGTATGTACCTAGGTGTTTGTTTCTTAATGCGTTGTGTGTAGTGTTTGTGATGTTTTGGTCTTTTGTGATGAGATTTATGATGTTTTTGATCTTTTTGGTGGTTTTATGTTCACAAGGAAAATGACTAGAAAGCTAATGGAAGGAAGCTAATGATTAAAAACAGAGGAAACCTAATTGGTTGATGTCAAATGGTAAATGCAAATGCAATATTAAAATTAATCAAATCTAAACTATGACTAAGAAAAAGCAAAGCTTCGATAATGAATTTTAAGCAAATGATTCAAAACACAAACTAAATTTGTCAAATTCTTTCATAAAAGGCATTTGAGAGAGAGTTTGAGACATGGTCAACTAAATATGCAAATCTTCCTAACTAAACAAATTTTTAAACAACTAACTTATAATGGCTGCAACATTTTGTCCTTGATTAGAGATTTGTTGAATTATGTTTGGAGTAAAACATTGATACCATCATAAGATGTTCTACTCTTAAGACTAGTTCCTAACTCTTTCGCAACTTAGTTTGATAATCACTACACTTCACTCAAGGGTTATAGATTTTTAGAACAGTCTTTTGAGGAAATGTTTGTGAGATGATAAAGGAAATTACAGAAGTACTTCAGGCCTTAAAATTATATTGTCTTCTATTCATATGGTTATGGATCAATTGTAGATTTTAGAACAAGAAGATGTTTGTAAATAATGAAGGTTGTTTTGTTAAGTTTAACAACTGAAGTAGTCTAATATGCAGTGAATGACAACTGAATATGGAGTGCAAATGCAATGAGTTAAGCTAAGAATGAACTTAAGATGTCACTAATCTAAAACAGTGCTGAACTACAAGTCATTATCAAACTTAAAACAGAACAACTGAGCATGAGTTAAGTGCAATTAAACTCCGGAGCATCCTAACTAAGCTATCATGCATTATTCTATGGAATTATACAGTCTGTTTGTCCATCATGATTGGTATTTTGGAAGAGTTTTTAGAACAATCCTGACTGTGTAATTGAGTGCAAATGCAAACATAAAGACTGAAAGCAATGAAAAACTAAGATATCATAGCCATCTCCCACTCATCATTATGATATTTTGGACAAGCGTTTAAGAGCAAGAACAACAATGGTACTTAGTGCAAACACACAACTAAAATATTCATTATCATGGTCATGCCTTGGACCCCTTAAGAATTTCTTGGAAGAGTTTCTTCTTGTGGAAGAGTGTTTAGAACAAGTGTAACTGTGATAGTGAACAACAGAAATTACAATTGAATCCTACAATACTATAGCCATTTCCCATTCATCATTATAATCTTTTGGAAGAGCTTCTTCTTTTGGAAGAGTTAGAATGAGTATAACTATAGTAGCTAATGAAAACATCTACAAATTCAACTTCAAATCCTACAATACTATAGCCATTTCCCATTCATCATTATAATATTTTGGAAGAGCTTCTTCTTTTGGAAGAGTTAGAATGAGTATAACTATAGTAGCTAATGAAAACAACTACAAATTCAACTTCAAAAACGTAAAGGCAGCTAGAATACTTATCTAAATTATGCAAATAAATCCGTGCAAGAGGCAGGGGCCCTCTACCACCTGACGGAATCTAACTCCAAATCAAATCAATGCTTTCAAAACAACACTGTCTGCTTCATTAGTGGTGTGAAAAACCTGAAAACAAGAGATACACGACGCTTTAGAATGTATGAATCGAAGGCAAATCTATACAAATCGCATTCCTTACTTCAGTTTATAACAAATATACATAACAAGACTTGCAACAATTACAAGAGCATTGTCTTTCCTTATCGAAATCACATTAGGACTCTTGAAGTGGCAACGTAAAAATGAAAAGGACATATGGACTGAGACATTCCTAATAGAAGTCTGCCTTCCTAAATGTGTTCCCACGTATCAAAACCATATCCAGAATCTGTTTCTTCCTTCATGGTGAGCAATGAACAATGTAGACATGACGTGGATTATGCCCATATGCGGTTTTTCTTGAGAGGCCACCTAGAACATACCCAAACGTGAAGACAGCTGCAGAATTGCCGGTTAGCTATGGAATGTCTGCATTCTGCAGCTAGTTCCGTTCAAAATGCTTTACAATGGCATAAATCACAAAACTTAGCAAGTCAGTCAGGTAAATCATTCTAAAAGTAATTTTAACTAAATTCATTGATCAATTGGGTCTAGGATATCAATGGACAAAGGAAAATGAGGTAAAGTAAGATGAAAGGAAGCACAATTTTGAGGCTCAACAGATCCATCATAGTAACGAGAGATAAGATGTATCTCTTCAACCATCTACCTATCCTCTCCGCTATTATTACACACGGTCATCGAATGCTCCAATTAATGGTTGGGCCCCCAATTCATCACCGCTACTCAATGACAACGGTTTTTGATATCCATGATGGTGCATCTATTATCTCAAGATCATGTTTAATGTTGAACACATAGTTCTGCATTGCATTGCCTAGGACAATGCTCATCCTATCCTCCAAAAATCTACACTCCAACCCCAAGAGTTGTGTGCAGCTCAACAATGAATAACCAGGATGATTGTTTATCTCTTCCTTGATTATATCAAGTGTCCTAGCGCAAGAATAGTCTACTACTCCAAATCATCAATGCTTTGACCCTAGATCATGCATGTTTCCACAACCCTCCATATGATGTGCTGTAATAATAGGAAATGGAAATATGTGAATACCTTGGTAAAGCTTGGGAACATCTTGTACTGCTACAAGGGTTCCTTCCTCCAGTGTGACGACTTCCCCAAATACTAATGATGATGGTTGCTCCTATATGGCTACACCAGCACTGGTATAAGTCTCCTCGTCCTCATGCATCTCTAGAATAGTGCATGGGACTCTAAATTCCAAGAGATCAGATCAATTTGCAAAGGTGCAAGTGTCCCTTCTCCTGATGCAAGTACTCCTGCAGCAAGTGGTGGTGAAAGTATCTTATCCTTTGATTTCTTCTTGTCAAACTTCTTGATCAACCATTGAGTAAAGTCTGCATATGCAGTCACTCTTGCATGAATCAAATGGCTGCACCACCAATTGTGTGCTTCACCTTGAAGGTGCAGCGCTGAAATCTCAATAGCTTCTTTCTCTACTACTGGATGTAGCAGAAAAAATGCATCCAACTTCTTTCCCCATGCTATAGGGTAAAATGCTTGGGTTGTTGGTTATCGAATATCCCTCTCAGGGATTTTCGGTGCCCGAGGCAGACAGTAAGATTAGTTGTATAGTTCACAAAG